>WBNQ01055891.1:1721-15099 GCA_013401375.1 Spizella passerina | reverse complement strand
CACTTTTACTAAACAGGCTATAGTAAAACACATGTGACTTAGCATTCCTGACAAGCTGTTTAAAAGAAAAACAGGCCAATCAGAAGTATAAAGTACATTTCTGGCAGCAATAGACAGTTTATGAGCACAAATGATCTGACAATATTTACAAAATAATGCCTAGAAAGGCAAACCTCTGCGGGTTCCATTAGGCACTTGTAAAAGACAATTTCCTTCTGCCTATAAACTTACCTCAGGTTTAAGATTATCATGGCTAAAGCAGCACCACTACAATCTGAATACTTCCAAGTACTTCAGCATGTAGTAACCAGTTCTTATAAAGACAAGACTCATATTGTAATATGAGTAGTTAATGTAATTAATACTCAAGTTGATGCAGGCCTGCATATTTACAGCACCCACCACCTCCAGCAATCCTACTTTGTTACAGAGGAATAACCTGTAACTTTACCTTGTCAGGTTCAGCAGCAAGTTGGCTACGATGTTATTCATTTCATCAAATGGCTTCTCAGGTACTGTTTTTGCACTGCCTGCACTTGATGTTACCAAGCTGTTTTGCTTCACAGTTGATCCTAACTTCCCAGAACTGATCATCTGATGAATTTTATTAACTATCTCAAACAGAGACTTTGAAAGAGAGGAAAAAAAAAGCACAGAAGTAGTCTTGAGTACAGAACTTTGAAATTCAGTACAACACATTTAATTTCTAATAACCTAGAAAGCTCAGACATTTTAATATTAGGTTAAAGATTATACCTTGATACATCTAAGTCCGACTCTTGAGCAATTCCAGTTGATTGAAGTATTTCTAAGTCTGTGCCTTACATATCATAAATATATACACAGCTTGACTCAGAAGTTTGAATTTTATTCAACTACTCAAAATGCTTATGAAAATTTAAAAAGCAGTTTTAAAAGAGAACACCTGTGAAGCTAAAAATGTAGTTTCTAACTAAATTTCATTTTCTCTTGCTTTTTTCATAAACAAACAGCAAGACAGCCACTGAAGAAATGAGTCTAGCACTTTGCAAGGTCTGGTATACCTATGATGCCCATATCACTAATCAGCACAGTTAAGCTTGTTGGAATCTGGAGAGATCAGAGGTCCTTGAAGTACCCTACTAATGCCATGCACAAATTGATTGTTAGAAGAATTGAAGACTCTATCTCAGTAAATAGAAACTTTTCACTGTTTATCTTGAAATAGACACGATAAAATTTACTCTACCTTAGTTTGAAGGAGCAGAGCAACCTTTTAGTGGTACCCATGTTCATTTCAAAAGCTTGCAAGTGACTTAGAAGTTAAATTATTACTTTAAAAACTGAAATTATGCTTTCAGATATTTTGTATGCAAATCAGTACAGAAAAGGAAGAGACATTGCCACATTCTAATAAAAGAAATTACATAAATAGTATATTATTTCTTACTTCATTCTCTATTGGTAGCACACAGTCTGCATGTTCATTAAGCTCCTTCATAGCCAGAACACTGTTATATGGAGAAGTTATAACATCATCTTCACCAGAGGGATAAACTGAAGTAACAAACCTATATACTTCTGGGAATTCCTCCTCAAGCAAGTTTAGTACAAAAGTTCCAAGACCAGATCCTGTCCCTAATTATAAATGAAGACAGAATGAGAGAAGACAGGTTCCCCACATTATCTTAGGCTCTACGACTCATGTAGGAGACATACCAGTTTTCAATTACATATATTAATGAATATTTTCTGAAGCATTAGGCAGACAGTAGAGGGTACTCAAATGTAATTAAGGTAGGAAGGTTTGTCCCAGACAGGAAATTAATTATGTAATAAAATTATTTCCCACAGTATGTCAGTCAGAATAAAGAATGCAGTCTCAAAAATTTCTGCAAACCAAAATGCCCTATGATGTAACAAACATTTTTCTGACCCAGTATTTCTACTTCTTATTTTGAATTCTTTAATTTGAATTATGAAACACAACATTTGCTTAAAAGCATTGAACTGCCCCAAACAATACTATTTTCATTTTAGGGTTTCTTTTTATGAAATTTTCTCATTCTTCAGTAAAAACAGAACTGCCCCTTCCCCCCAGCAGACAGGCTTTTTTCCTCATTAACACTAAGCACACGGCCCTGAGTTCAAAACAGAGAACTGAACTGTGGTCTGTTTCTGAATATTCAGCTACATTCTCAGTGGCAGACAATTTAATCTATGAACAAGACAGCAGTTTTCAGCATAACAGAAACAGTACCTCCAGGGTATCTGAAATTAAGCCACAAAAAAGGCCTTTGACAAAATCATTGCTTCATATTTAGAGCTATTTTCTTTGTCTTTTTCCACATCATAACCAGTTATAATACATGCTACTCTCAGATTTCTGGGGTAGAAAGGCTTAATGGCAATGCAATAATGACAAAATTTACACCACAAAGGATTCTTCCTTTTGGCTTATTAACTAACTAGATCAGATTCAAGAAAATTATGAGGGAGGAAAACAGAAAAACAAAGTTTTTCCAAAGTTAAGCAACAGAAGTCTCCTTCAAAGCCTTTTGGAAAACTCTTTCCCCACAATTAAAATGATTATGACAATGCTGTCGGTGTTCAGAGGTCACTGACCCTTCTTCTGATCAGTAATACCTCAGTGTTTGTCTTTGGTAGCTGTCTTGACATACTCACTGCCTCATGTTTAGAATTTTAGCTGCATTTTTGTTCTGGGTAGCACACAGCTCCTCAGTGCTCTAATATAACTAGTGATAAATAATTACAGGTCCACTTAATTGCACTATGTTAATTTTTTTAATCTGCATTCTGAATGATGTAGATTATTATACTGATTTTCTTTTCAAGATCCATGTTTTGTTTTTTTTTTTAATCTGTGGCTACTGCAGTCATACTCCCCATAAGAAGATTACTTACCACCTCCCATGGAATGAATTATAAAGAAACACTGTAGACAGTCACAATGTTCAGCAGTTTTTCTCAGCTTTTCCACTATGTTTTCCCGGTACCGACAGCCATATATCTTATGACCTACAGCCCTGAGGATATGAAAAGTACTTTAAAACCTCCCCTCAAAAAATCAAACTAAATTTTTAATTTTAAATCCTTTTTAGAGTTCAGGGTCCAAAGCTGGGTGCAACACCTAATCTGTGAGAGTTTCTAAGTTGTGACTACATATGAGCATATGGGAGTCAGGACATGGCTTTAAACTGGAGGATGCAAAGAGATCTAAGTTCACAACTTTGGAGTATACACTTATTATTCTGTACTGATAAGGAAATAAACTCCCATGCTGGATAATCCAATAGTAGTAATGAAAGCTACACAGCCCTTAACAATAAAGATATCCCAATGTAATAGATGTGCAGATAACCTTTTGAGTACTATGCAAGTCAGTTGCTACTAGTAACAAAAAACCCCAAACAGCTCATTTTCAACACACTTGTCTGCTAGAAGATGGTAAAGTTGGTAGATGGTAAAGACTGCTCTACTCTCCATATTGCACTCTTTTTTGGTACATTTGCTGGTGATTTGCTTTCCAGTCTGTAGTGCACTGAATATTAATAGAGCACCTTAAGGTCTCCGTGAAAATTTGGAATTCATTCTGTTAACCAATCTTTTCCTGAATTTTTCTTTTGGTAATATAGTTTATATGCACAAAGTCAGACTCTGCTTAGAAATCAGAAGTGCATTTGTTCATATATCTCATTTCCACAGTAGCTGCACAGTCTCAAACTAGATTATGGCTTCGACTAAGCAATGAAAGCAGCTGAATGCCAAAGAAACAAAAATAAAAAGCATGCTCTTTTGTAAAGAAAATCAAAAAGAAGAAGAAAAAAGAGACAAAATGATATATCAGCAGAATTATTCTTGTGTAAAAGCCTTTTCAAAGCCCTCCTCCAGGCAACAGTGAGTCCAAGTTTGCTGGTAAAATGCTGCAGCTCTCCAGGTGCAGAACGAAAGGGGTTTTCATTTCCCCTTTCAAATGCCATCTAATTAGCTACTAAGAAATGTGTTCTAAAGAGGTTCTCACCAGTTGTTTCCTGAACCAGAAACATCTGTGATAAGCTGCTTGCTATCAAACACATCCCTCAATGGTCCCTGTAGAATTTCATTTACCACACCCTCCTCCATGTCAATCAACAGCGCCTTCAAGAATGGAAAGAATTTAAATTCAGTCAGTAAGCAAACCACCCTTGAAATAATCACACAAAGAAATATGAAATTATTGACAATACCAAAGGAATTCTGTTTTTACTCTGCTCCACAGAAACCTTTTCCCACCCTAGTTGTTAACTAGGAGACCAACTAGATTCACCTTAGCTGATTTGCTAGTTGTTTGATAGGACTGCATTTCAGATGAAATTTTGTTAAAATTTTATAATGTTTTGCCCCACTACTTAGGAATAAAAAAATTAAAACATTTTTATGTTTCAAGTTTCCTTGCTTCCTAATCATTTAAAGTGGCTCAAAGAAATCAAACCCTTAGTTAATAATATCTGCAATCATTTTATTAAAATTCCAATATGAGTTACTCAACAAGACTGGCAGCAAACTGTATTTACTGCATTAATAAAAGTTCATATTAGAAATTTTACTTTCAAACCTGCATGCAATTTTAAGAACTTCATGAGAATTCCCACACAGTTGGGCATAAATATTCAATGTAAAAACAGTGACCTTTATAGATTGCCTTACTCGTGCTTTTAAAGAGCAGATTTTTCCTCTGTAAATATCAGGACCATTATCACCACTTCTGAAAAAAAAAAAAAAAAACAGAAAAATCAAAGATCATATTTGCAGCACAAAATATATACTACAATAAAATTTTATCTCTTATACATCATGTTTGGAGGACTATGACAATGCAAGCAAACAGAAACACCCTGAACATGCTGCTAAAAGACCTCATAATTCCTGAAAGTAATGCAATTACAGACATGAACTTAATCAGAATTATCCTAAACATTACTTCAAGAAGCTGAAAGATAAGCATAAAAGTTTACTCTCAGATACTGCCTCTGCTTAGTAGCAATGCTACAAGCACTGCCAGAACTGGAAAGGATTATCTTTTATCAGCATGTGATACGTGTATCCACATCAAACAATGGAGAAAAGCTCCACATGAGCTTTTCAGTGGGAGCAGTACAACACTGTGCTTGTGCTCCAGGTGTGAAAGCTCTGTAACTGCACCAGCACAGTGCTGGGCTTGACTTATTCTGCTTATTATGATTTACCAGTTCAGAAATCCTGCTGGGCTGACACAGCTAAATCCTCCTTCTTTCCCAGGACTGGTTGTACTGAGCCAACATAGCAGACTATACATGATGTTACAATTTTCCCACTCAAATGATGAGATACTGTGGTCTGGCCAAACTATATTCAGCACAAGGAGGGGAAAAAGGCAGGGATAGTGGAACACAGATCTTATTTCCTCTTCCATTACTTACCTAATCTGGGAGCTGGCCAAGCCTAAATTTAAAGCATGTCTTAAGACCATCCTACATTTAGCCACCATTATATTCACAAAACATCAGCTAAAATTCAGCACCAAGGTTCTGAGCCTACTGAGTTCCATCAAGGACAAGGGGAAGAGAGTACAGGGCTGCACTAGATTACTCAAGAATTTTCCAATTTGTCAATCAAACATGGTCTCTAGGTGAGCAGCTCACAGCAGCCTCCAATACCCATGTGATTCCTCTAGCCTACACGACACCTGCAGGACTACACTATAGCACCAGTAAATCCTCCTAGAGAATTTCTCTTCAGGGACTAACAGAATTCAAGGAGGAAATAAAACCAACCCCAAAACAACATTTATTTTTCTGATCTACCATGTAATCTCATTAACTGGTTGATAAAAACTTACCTCGTATCTACATTCCTAAAGAAACTGCTTAAGGCTTCATCATAAATTCCTTTCTGAAAGGAAACAACACAAAATTATGTGTAATGTCAAAAACTCTCAGTGTTTTTTCATGCAATAATTTAAGTTGGCAGGGTCCTCTGAAGGATACCTGTCAAACTTCACAAGTTGAAACTGAGCGAACATCTCTGTAGAACCCAGCTAGTTCTAGTCATCTCCAAAAAGAACACTTCATTGAAACATCAGCTTGTTATTAAAGACTGAGAGAATGTAACTAAGAATTTAATTTTTCAGCACTAGATAAAGCAACTGTAGTAGTTTACTGAAGATCCCAATGCAATAATTAAATTGAAGAGCTGCTCTTCAGCTGACTCAGTTCTTCACTGATACAACTCTCAGTTCATCATGAGTTCCAAGCCTGTGATACCAATGCCCATGGAGTTCTGCAAAGAGGACAGCCCAATCACACTGATTCCTGAACTCCCTGCCAAGGGGTTCAATGGCAATTACTTACCCCAAAATAAAACTAAAGAGATCTGACAAGTTTAAATACCTTTAGTCATAGCAAGAAAAGTGTGATTTTGTTCAGTGTACTCAGCACAGTCCTATGCCCTCTTCATGTGGCTATTCTGGTCAGTAAAGCTGTACAGCAAGCCATGGCATAAGCTATCATGGAAAACAATGGTGGGCTTTGGGTGTGTTGTCTTTTGCTTTACTGCCAGTGGCAAAGTAGCAGCACTGAACAGCCCTCACTGTGCTGTTAACAGCCTCAGACCTGCTAATGCCTGGCTGCAGGGAGACACACTGAGCTTTTCAGGTGGAGAAAGCTGGCCAGAATTAGTGATCACAGAATATTCTGAGTTGGAAGGGACCCAGAAAGAACACAGAGTCCAACTCTTAGCCTTTCAAAAGACTAAGAGTTGGACTCTTTCAAACCATGTGCCTGACAGTGTTGTCCAAATGCTTCTTGGGCTCTGACAGTCTTGGCGCTGGGGAGTCTGCTCCAGTGGCCAACCACCCCCTGGGTGAAGAACCTTTTACTAATATGTAACTTAAATGTTCCCTGACACAACTTCAGGCCATTCCTTTGGGTCCTGTCACTGGTCATGACAGAGATCAGTGTCTGTCCCTCCTCTTCCCCTCAGGAGAACATTGCAGACTGCCATGAGACCCTCAGTCTCCCCCAGGGTGAACAGACCAAGTGACCTCAGCTGCTCCTCACATGGCTTCACCTCAAGACCCTTCACTGTGCTCGTGGTCCTTCTTTGGACGTTCTCTAACAGCTTGATGTGGTTTTTTACATTATGGCACCCAAAACTGGCCCCAGCACTGGAGGTGAGGCCACCTCAGTGCAGAGCAGAGCAGGACAATCCCTTCCCTTGCCCAGCTGGCCCTGCTGAGCCTGATGCCCTCCAGGACACCGCTGGCCCTCCAGGGCACTGCTGACTCATGTTCGACTTGCCATCGACCAGGACTCCCAGGTCCCTTTCCACAGCACTGCTTCCCAGCCTCTCATTGCCCAGTCTGTCCGTACATCCAGCGTTGTCCCATCGCAGATGCAGGATGCGCTAATCCCCGTTAAACTTCTCACGGCTGGTGACTTCCCACCCTCTGATTTAACGGGATCCCTTGAGAGTTAAGAGTTAACCTCACGTTTTGTTTTCATGGTTAGTGAAACGGCACAAGAAGCCGGGGGTGGTTGTGCTCACACTGAAGCGCCCTTGGTTTAGGCAAACAAACACAGCGCTCTGCAGCCACAGCGACGGAGGCGGGCGGCAGCGAGGGCGGCTCGCCCGGGCCGGCGGGGCAGCGGCGCCCTTACCTTGTTGACGGCGGCGTGTTCCCGCAGCGCCAGGTCCCAGAAACGGCATCCCACCTGGTTCCCGCACTGTCCCACTGCAAAGGGGAGAGACACGGCTCAGGCACGGGGAAGGGGCGGCGGGAGGTCCGGGCGCCACGACCCCCTTACCCTGCACCACCACCGACTGGGTCATGGCAGAGCCGCCGGCACAGGCCTCTTTCGAAATCGGCGCCCGGAAGCCGCGCCCCCCGAGTTCCTGCGGTGGAACGTCCCAACCGGCGCTTCAGCTGCAGGCGCTCGCCGGCTGCCGGCCGCGAGTGGAACGTGCCATTAGGGAGCGGGGGGGGGAGAGCGGAGGGACAGCACTGGGGTGTGGTGAGGTTTTCAGACGCTCGGAGGGTCTGAGGGGGACCCGAGAGGGGCTGCGGGGTCTCGGCTGGGGCCCAGATACAGGAGGCCTGACGAAAACCCAACAAAAAGTCTCTGTACAGGAGAACAAAAGTATTTCCATACACTACAGTTCATTAAGCTTTATGGATAAAATGTTGCAATAATAAAGCGCTTTATTTCCCCCAAATACATAACTCAGGGAGATGGCGTGAAATGTTTGAAACGGTATGAAAATACAAACTAAAAATTAAATGAAAAAGAGGCCATTTGGAAATGCTGTAATGTACCCTCCCACCAGGCGTGCACACGAAGCTCAGTTTCGTATTGTGCATATAATTGTTCACAGTGAAAAAACAAGGAGTGTAGAGATGCTGTTGTCTCAGCATGGCAAGGCTGGTCTGCCACACAGCTCGGCTGCAAAATCATAGAATCCTTTAGGTTGGAAAAGACCTTTAAGACCATCAACTGTTAATCCAGCACTGCCAAGTCCAGGACTAAAACAGTAAAGAATGTGGGACATGCAAAGCCTGCAGAAAGCTGTCTTGTGACACAGATGGCATTTCTGCTTCCTGTGGGAGGACAAAAGCAATTCCATGCAACCCAGTCCATTAAGTTTTATGGCTAAAACCTTCCAACAAAATACTCCTTTTCCAAATAGATTATTTGTAACGCTGGTGTGCAAAAAAATATGTTAAATAAAATTTTTAATCCTTTTTTTTGCTCCTAGACATGACGAGGTAGAGATTAATTGTAGGTCTATGGGAAAATAAATTTCTAGTAAATGACTATTAAAAAAAAACCAAAACAGCTTTCCTGGGAAGATTATGTATATATTGCAGCAAATAAAATATTGTACAGTATGCATTATATACAAAAAATAGATACACAGACTAAATTTGTGAAACTTAATTGAAATCATGTTGTTCTTAAGAAAAAGTACTGGGTGGCCCAAGTTTACGCAAGTGTCATGTATGAAATGTGTGAAAAGCACTGATAGCTTTAGTGTTATAGGCATGTTTAGCATGAATACAGTACTACTGCTTCAAGCATGTCTTTTCTATAAACTAATCACCAGTGTAAAACTACATGAATATTAAACAGGAAAGTAGGTAGTCCTTTCTCTCTGGACAGATCAGATGTAATTTTAACTATAAATTAATTTTGTTCCCTGTGTTTTTTTTGAAGTGTCCAAACTCGTAGGCTGTGCTCTGTTCATGTTATTAGATGTCTAACTGCTTCTATACTTCTTGCTTACTGCCATGTCCTTAAAGTCTTCTCTTCACATATCTTCTCAGGCTTAATTAAGGTTAAAAGCAGTACAACATTGCTTGTAAACATTCTAATGCTTAATTTAAATTCTACAGAATCTCTTGATATTACTGTATCTGATTTTCTTTCTTCTTGTGTAATTAGCTCCACTTTCTACTTCTTTTTTTAAAGTTAGTTGTAGTTTTTGTGTCTATGTCCCATGAAGATTCAGCTTAGTCAGATTCACTCTACTGAACATGATGTTGCAATGAGACACTCTGAGTTTTGGCTTCCAGTGTTCTTTAAGTGGTTTGTGAAGGCAAATATAAAGTGATCATTCTCTTTGAGCTTGGAAACACCAAGAATTGTGAATTGACAGCAGGCTTATAGTAATATGTGTTTCTTACCCTTAATTTCTCAGTAACATTTTGCTGATGTGTTATACAGGAATGGTGTTCCACAGCTTTGGGATGCAAATTGGATAATTGTATAAATAACTTACTATGTTTTTTGGTGGAAATGAATCTCCACGGGCCACAGCGAATCTGTGAATAACCCTTAAATCCCACACTGTAACAAGAGCCAAAAGTGCATCACAAGTTAAATATGTGTGCTATGCTTTCAGCATCTTTTTAATAAGTCATTTGACTATTTAGGCCACATGCTGCTGTAGGGAGAATACACTGGAATTTGAACTAATGTTATCCTTTGACTTACATTGTGACTTAATTCACATATAAAGGTTTGTTGGTTTGTAATTTTGATTTTTTTAGGTCTATTTTTTGTTTGTTCGAGTCTTTTTTTAATTTAGAATTATTGTATTTTGGGAAATTACTGTCAGGCTTGTAACACTTCATCTTTCATTTTTCTGTTCAGATTGTTGTCCATACACTGGGTTCTCGAGGAGAAGGGTATTCTCTACAAATCTTGAGGAGTAAGAGATAGAGGGGCTGCGATCTCATTTAAATCCTCTATTTAGGAGCAGTTTCCTGAGCATTTGATCTTGAAATTGGTTTCTTTATTACATAGTCATGCAAATGTCCAATTTCAGAATATTTTGAGATCCAGTAACAGTGTAGTTGCAGCCCTGATTTAGATAATGGCTATAACAACACTTATTAAAACCTTGAAGGTGCCAGAGAAAAGTTGTAATCTACTTAGAGTCAGTGCTCATTTCTTGTAGGCTTTCTGCAGAATTTAGATAGTTATGTTAAAAATGGAAATGGACAATCTGACAATGTAGCTCAGAACTTGAAGGTTTTTCCCAAATCTTTGTAGATGAAGGCTATTGTACTTTGAAGGTATAATTTTTAAGATAGATACAGGAGACAAATTGAATTCTGGGAAGATTTATCTTTAGACAGTTGCCTTCTCTTAAACACCAGCAGCCCTTAAAATGAGTGCAAAGGTATGTGCAATATAATGCATCACAGACTAGCTTTCTTTGGCACATATGAAATGGTAATGTTAAAGGTCCATGTGGATGTTGGGGGCAGGGAAATTTACATTATTTTTTGCTCTCTCCTGAGTCTGCAAGTATCCTCTGGTTTATATTGTTTTTCTTTGCAAACCCTGTTCTGCAGAGGGAAAACCCACACCTCTGAAGCCTAGAAGGGAAAATTGATGAAGACACCCTCCAAAATAGTGCTGTGTTGATTAGCTGGTGATATAGTAAAGAGAAGTAAATTGAATAGTAGCAGTTTATGAATTTTAATTGGTTTTTATTCACATACTGTTTTAGTGTATTTTTTAGTTTTCCATATATAAAGTATGCAAAGGACTGATTAAATCAGAAAACTCATTCTTAAACATAAATCCACAGAATGAAACCAAATCACATTGCAGCAAATATGGCTAAGAGAAATATTGTTTATTCACAGAGCTTGGATGTGGATATGAGAAAATATGCTTAGGTTTGAAGTAGGTGTGAGACAGAAAAACATTCTGAGTATGTATGGACCAGTTAACATACAATGCTCCTCTTAATACCAGCATTCACTAAACTCTGATGCTCTCAGGGGCCACAAGCATTTGCTATTCCTGGCTATCTCTGCTGAGCAGCTGCAGGCAACTCAAAAGGAATTTCAGTAATCCTTGTAACCAACATATCTAAGCAGGGAATCTGCTGTTCTTTTCTCTCCAGCAACAGGGTCCTGGAGACCAGGGCCTGAGGAAGCTTAGCTCATGTTGTGGTGTCATGAGCTTTTTTGAGCCAATCTAACAGCTCACTGGCACTGGGAGGAGAGAGACTTCCTTTTTTACCTCTCCTCCCAGCTGTACAGCTCTGACACCACCCATGGCCTCTGTAACCACTGGGAACCCAGCTCACTGGTCTGAGGATATTCGCCCTCAACACCAATAATAAAATATTCCTGAAGCAAAAGCCCTAAATTTTCTGTTCCATTTTTGGGTAGTAGATGGGAGCAGAAAAAGCTGAGCAAGCATACTGGCTTTGCCTGAGACAAAGATGGCATTTGAAGGCAACTGGATTTAAGGATCCATGCCTGAACCAGAGGGACTGCAGAGGGGTACTGTTCATGCTTGCTTCTCAAGTATGAGCAATGGGCTTTGGAGTGAGGAAAAGAAAGGGTCTATATATCACTCCCCTGTGAAGGGGGTATCTGCAAGCTTGGAGTTGGAAAGGGAATCAGTCCTTGGAGCATAGCTGAGAGCTGCAGGGAAGGGAAAAGGGGATGTGTTCGGGAGAAGACAAGCAGAAGAGGAATGGGGCTGAATGTATGAGCAGAGCTGACAGAGCTGGTGACAGGAGAGGCAGTGGCTACTGGAGCCACATTGTGTTGTTCCCTTAACCCAACACTGGACTCTAGAGGCAAGTGGAGAGTCCGTGATGGGGTCCCAGCTGCTGAAGAGTTCCTGTGCCTGTGTATCCAGAGGTTGCAGGTCTTTATCCAGAGTAAGCCAAGTCTGCTGCAGTGTGTCAAAACCCCTTTTTCACCCTACTGGGAGTAGTAGGGAAGCTGCTGATTAGTGCTTACATATGTATCTTATTCTGGTAGTTCTTCCATCTGTCCATGCTTTCAAGGTCTTTGGATTTTCATTTCACACTTTTCATTTGTGTGTTTTCCAGATGAATTCTTATTAATTTTCAGTCTCTAGAGCGTTGTCCTTTATTTTTGCATTTCATAGTTTCCTGCTTTGCAGCTGGTCATGTTTTGAGTTGGCTCCAACAATAATTTGCTCAGCAACCATAAAACTTTTGTTACTTTATTCTTTATTACATTACTTTATACTTCAAAGAAAAGAAAGCTAAATGGCTTTGATTCCTTGTAGGTGGTGATTGAAGGGACTAAGTTTTGCAAGTGACTTGTGTCTATTTGGTGTGCAAGCCTACTGTGAGTTGAACCCTACCATTAGCTTCCATCTACCTTCTATGGTTATAACACAAGCTCATATTTGCAGCCCTTTGCCTTCTCTTTACATCTTCCTGTTTCACTCTTGGTTCCTCTGCAGCAGCATATCTTCTGAAGGAACCTGTTCCTTGTTTGGGGATTTCTGCTGTAAACTGAAGTCCTGCAGGAGTCTCGCAAGGAAGTGATGTTTTTGTATGATAAGGGAGTCACCTAAAACTGTGACTGTGATTCTGCTTTCTATGCTTCATTTTTACTTGTGTAACGTTAGTGCAAATGAGATCACAATGAGATTGTGAATTTAGTGCTGTGTTTGTATGTAAGTGCATTTTAAAATTCAGAGAAAAAACTTGAAATTTAAAATTGTCTCTAAGGCAAGCATTACTCTAAAATTACCTAGTTTAGGTAAATAAGTCTATATATAAAGCATCTGTCTTAAAAGATATACATCCTCTCTTCATATTGTGCTAGAACATATCCATGAAGTCTAGAAGTGGAATAAAAATTTTAATTTTTCATTATTTGTAACCTTACATAATTAGTATACTCTCTTCCCCCCATTTTATTTGAGGAATATAAATGAGTTGAATGGAAAATTAAAAATATACAGTAAGATCTTTATACAGTATTTGCGATGTAAATCTATTATCTAGCTTTATTCTTTAATGTGCATTAGCAGATCTTTTTCTGTGGAACAAAGGATGACTAAGATATGGA
>WBNQ01055890.1:0-21843 GCA_013401375.1 Spizella passerina | reverse complement strand
AGTCTAAACCTACTCTCAGTTTACTTCCTGTATTAATGCAAAATTGTCTGTTCTTTCATAGTGAAGGATAATTATGGATGCTGCATGGATCTCTGTGAAGGCAGAGATCTGGTAGAATACTAAAACCACAAAAACTGGAACAAGAAAACAGTTTCTCTTTTGAAGCAGCTCCTTTCAGAGCACATCACATATTTCTGACATACATTAAGGGAAGTAAGCAAGGAAAAGGAGAAAGCATAAAATCTTGACCATGCCTTGTACTGAAGTCACTAACATTTTAAATCCAATTTACTTTGTCTTTTTGCATCTCTTTTCTGTCTTTTTGCAGCACTGTATTATTGCAGCAACTTGTCTTCATCGCTGCACCTCACTTCTTAACCACAGCTTTTAGCACAGATTAAGGGTCCACAATGCTGCAGAGAGATTAATCTGTCCTTCCAGGCAGCAGGATGGTGTCACTATGATCTTCAGATTTCCTCATACTAGTTTCTGTCCAGTTTGAAATTATTTTTTTGAACTCCACTTTCTCAGTCTTGTATGAACCTGCTTCATTCAGTGTTGGAACTTAAAACATTTAGTCCCTTTTCTGTTCATTTTATCCCTTCTGTTTTGATTTTCTCCTTTGATTCTTGAATTTTTATATGTTAGTGATTCTTGCATAATTTTACCTATTCGGATATTTACACATAAACTAATCCATGTGCTGCAGTCCTGCCTGGCTCCTCCCAACTTTTGTGTCAGAGCCAACTGAGCCAGCAGGAGGGACAAGAAAAAGTCAGCTCTCTGTTCCTCGGTCACCTGTTACTTGTGACATCCTCAGGAATAAGTTGGAACAGATCAAAATCAAAACAAGATAATAAGAAAACCATGTGAGCATATAAATCAATGCCCTAACAGGTCACTGAAGTCTCAGCTTGATAACTGGCATGCAGCCTGTGTGTGTGAAATGAAATAGCTAGAGGAGGAGGGG
Organism: Spizella passerina; assembly: GCA_013401375.1. Lineage (NCBI taxonomy): Eukaryota > Metazoa > Chordata > Aves > Passeriformes > Passerellidae > Spizella > Spizella passerina. Next base: position 20,873 of record WBNQ01055890.1, on the reverse strand, counting down.
AAATTTTCAGATTAGCAGCACCAATGATGTGCAAATCTTGCTAATATTATAGCTCCTAAGCTGAGATATGCAGGAAAGGAAGTAGATACAACCAGTTCTCAGAACCTGAAGTGTTTTGATCTACCTGCATCTGCTGTGGCCAGTAGGAACATGAGTTTCAGACAACCGTGACTATGTAACTGTATTTCCAATTTTAAAAAAGCATCTGAGCACATGCTTCTCTCCTGAGCAAATGAACAGGAAAGAGATGGACCTGTGTGTCAAAAGCTTAATCCTGTGAGTTGTAAGAGTAGCATGAGAAGCAGGTGTATGGATGTTTTCCTAAATTAAGATTCAAAACCCAATGAGACATGAATCTGGGCACCACATAGCCTTCATGTATCATCAGTGCAAAGGAACAGTAGCATTAGTAAAAGAATATGTTCCAGTGTGAACATATACGGAACATATGCAGTATGTACAGCGTATATGCAGATATAGCAAGTAAAGCAAAAAAAAAAAAAAGAAAAAAATCTGAGAGAGCTGGTTCAGTTTGAAAAGAAACTTTTCTGAAAAGCAAGATATTACATAACTCTTTCTGTTTAATGTTCTACAACTTCTTCTAGTACATCTGGTGCTGTTTATAGTAAGAAAAGCTTATTGGAAAACTCCTGTGTGTACTTAATATGGATTTTCTTGTTTTGTCAGTGTTTGGACATGTGCCAATGTAAATATCTGCTACTTGAAATTAAACGGATATGCAGAAGACTGGCAATACCATCATAAATCATAATGAAGAAGGTGGTTCAATTTGAAGCACTCTCAGATTCACACTGACTATGTAGAAATTTTGGCTGAGAATACTTATGACTGAAAACTTTGCAGACAGAGACAAGCAACAGGCACCAAATGAAAGTGCTTCTAGAGACCTAGTGAAGAAATTACATTTCACAATTTTCATTTCACAAAAAGAAATTAACCTCACTGATTACTGGTATACCAGCATGATTGCAGGTCTAATTCAGGTGCAGCATCATTTAGGTTTTTACATTAGCATCAAATCACTTACCAGAAAGAGATCTGAAAATCTGTGCAAAAGGGAGTAAGATAGGCATGAAAAATACACAGTGAAACACAGATGTCATTACATATTTCTGTGTACCTATGTACACACAGGTATTTTTGTGTTTGTGTATACACGAACACCCGATGCTGAACACGGTGGGACAAGTGCATGCTTGACCCACATTTTGCTAACAAAAGCAAAGTCATGCCAGGACTACTAATGCATTACTTTCTGCAACCTCTGGTCCTGCCCTGAGGAGCCCCTGTGTCCCTGCCTGGCCCAAGGGGTCTGGAGCAGCTGCTGGCAGGGGCTGCCATGGCTGTGTGCATGGGGAGCACACAGAGATCCTCCTGGAGCACTTTGAGAAACTGCCTGAGTGGGGCATGCTCTTCCCTTGCATGCCTTCATGCCATTTCTTTGGCTATGGGATTCCTCTTTTGAGAATAGCTGCTTTTTTAAGGCAAAATATCCATGTGTAAACTCTCAGACTACATTTCGTTTGAGCAACTGTTCCAAAATTCAGGCTATCTGCAGTCCAATTTGTAGTTGTGAAACTAAATTCACTTTTTTTTTCGGCTTCTACCAGCAGAAAGCAACCCACATAGGAAGAAAATACAGACTTTGAAGGATGTGTGGATTTGTCTCTTCTACAGTTAACTATTGCTTCGTCTTTGAAAACTCATATTTCTTCTGTTCCAAGTCTCTCCAGCTAGCTAGGATCTACAGTGGCAGCTGGAGTCTGCACAAGTTTCCTTGTCTTTCATGAAGAAATAACTGACAAAGGCACTTCTGTAACNCTACTTTAATCCCAAATTAATTTACTCTGCCTCTCACAGTAGTTAATAACTTGCATGCTGTGTAATTTCTCATAGTATGCATGGCCACCATATTTGTGATGAAACCACAATAAGCATTCTTGTCCACAAAATGCATATTACATTACATCTACAGGTGGTCCCTGAATGAATACAGGTGTGTGGTTTGTATGTTACCCTCCTGAGATTAAGCAGTGCCTCATTCTGTGCCTTGTTCTGGGGAATAGCCCACAGTCCACTTGTACTGGACTTCTTCTGTTTATTTAATCAATATTTGGAATAAATTCAGCAAAACAATAGTTTTAAGCTTTCTGACTATATTTTCTTGTTCATAGTTTTTCTCTCAGACATTCCATAGTTAGGAAGAGCATCATCCTTCACTGTTTGCTCTAAATTCTCAAAAATCAAAACGCCAAAAGTCTTAGACTAGATGTCAGTATTCTAATTTTCCTATTACAGCACAGAGCAATATAATTCCAGTTATTTTACTACAAGTCTGGAAGCAGTCCTAATAAACCCTTAACAGCTGCAGAATTCCAATTGAACTTTGATGCACTAGGACCTCTTTATTAACTCAGATTGCTATCAAACAGCATTGTTTTAAATTTTCCAGTGATGGACAACAACATCAGGCAATTAAAATAGATTGGGATTACTAAAAGGACCAAAATGGGGGGATATTTGTGCTCATAATCCCACTGGCATGTTTGTTAGAGACGGACAGTTTTTGTACATCCTTCCAGTGGGTTTGCCAGACTGAGGCTGAACCCAACACTCTCAGCACATTGAGAGGAGATGTGAGGTTTGGGATATCCCAGTGTGCACTTGATCTCTTGTTTCATTGTGGGTCCCAAGGGGAAAATCAGGAAGCAGCAAGATTGGAAGGCTACTGATGTTCAAAATTCTCCCCTCAGGATCCTGCTAGCTGTGCAACAGGCAGTAACTGTCTCTCTTGATGGTATGAAGGAAGCCAAGGAGTTTTCCATAGGCCAGGAAAGGAATAAACTGTACTAATGGTATGACAAAAATCACTTTTCCCATCAAATTAAATGAGCATACGTTCAGGTTATGTCAATTTTTTATCCTTCATTTTCACTGTTTGACCAAATCATCAATGGCAACTTATGGCAGGAGAAACAAGACAGTGAGCTCCCTAAATATCATCTGCTAACTAAGTAGTGATGTGAAAATGTGAAACCAGTTTTAGAGAAAAATGTAGGTTTTGCATTTGCTGCATGACAATAGAAGTTATTAAAATAGTTCTGGTGGATGGTGGGTGACTTCATACTAAACCAGTCTCTAATTAATTTTTGAGTGCAGAGTCTGAAAAACTGACACAAAAAAAGTCAAAAGGCTGCTGCCAAATTTTTAGTACAACTTCACACTAGTTAACTTAAAACATGTCTAGAACCTTCAGGTCTTCTAAATAAATTTGATATGAAATTAATTTAAAGCAATATGTGGTTTTGCACAAGAATGCTAGGGAAGTGGTGGTGCAAGCATAGTTTTGAACCGGTTCCAGTCTGCAGATCATACTGTCTCCAGATCATACTGGGTTTGCTCTCAAGCTGTTAGTTATGCTTCTCTGCTTATCTTTCCCCTTCCATGGCTGCAGCCATGCAGTTATTCTGGCAATTGGCAAAGGTTTCCTCTGAAGGAAACCTCCCAGAGCACGCTAGCCAGCACTAGGCCACTCCCACTTGCCTCTGTGGCAAAGAGGAAGCAGATTAAAGCGGGAAGGGAGAGAAGAGTTCTATAAAATAATATCTATTTTAAAATTGCAATGAGTGAATTGGCATTAACTGCTGCAAAGTTTAGGATCTGCTTATTTTTATATGGCTGGTTTAATTAATGACACCACCACATGTTCAGTAATCATTTTTGTTAAGCATAGTTCTCGACTTCCTTTGGTGCAGCATATCACTCCACCTATGCTATCTCTGGTTTTGGTGTCCTGGGGCACCCCATAGCTCTGGTGTCCCCACTACTCAGAGCTGGGTTCTTCATAGAATGAAAGCTGGGGCAAGCAGAAGTCCAGGGTGTATTTTCAGGTGACCCTGCAAAATCACAGTCTTGTGTCATTGGACTCATCAGCCCACCACTGAGCTTTAACAGTTCAGGTGTCCTGCCCATACACAGCACCCCAGAGCTCTTCTTCCTATTTATATCCTAGCAGTATTTTTACTGCTGTGGCCTTGTCCAGAAACTGAACAGCTTGCATTCAGCTGGTCCCCTGCCACTCTTCAGGTCTTATCTTGACCTCTTCAGCTATCTTAAAGATTGTGTTTCACTTTGACAGCTTGGATAATCTCTCTACTGATTTGAAAACCTCTGTAGCCTAAATCACTATAGCAACAGAAGGACCTACAGCACCTGATCCTTGCAGTTTCACTGAGTTGTGGATGAAGAAAACTCATCCATTTGCATGAAGACATCAATTATTTACTGAACACTAACAAAACGGTTAGAGAACACAAAAGCCAAATCTTTAACTATATTGAAACTTTTGCCCGCTAGTACCATACTCTGCCCCACAGATCTAATGGGACAAAAATGTTGCTAGTAGTCTTTAAGTTTTGCAGGATAGGTTCTACATAAATGTGTGTGGGGTCTTTGGATACTGCTTCCCAAAGAAGCCTCAGGCTGAGAGATGCGTTGGCCCTCAACATTCCTTCATGTCACAGGTAGGCAGATACCTCTCCTGGCAAATAAGACAACAAAGAAATCCACATGAATTTAAAACGTTTGGAAGCACCATTTCTTGAATTAATCTGATTTTTTTTTCTCCACTGATTTTTTTTTTCTCCATTGTTTTCTTCTAAATCAAAATTTTTTCTATGGTATCCTTATATTTAATTGACAGGTGTGGTNTTTAATAGTGCACACAACTTTACAGGACATTCACAATATCTCTACTACTTCCAGCTTCTGCAGCTAGCTACACATCTGGTCTTTCCTTCATCCACACTCAAAGAGAAAAATAACAACTGTCCATACAATAAGTCAGACAATATTCTTTGGTACATATTTTTTCAGCATAGTGTTATATCAGGAAATTAGCAAGTACATGTACACTTTCAACATTTCATTCCTGGTGTGACAAAAAAGCTTTAAAGCATGGCTCACTAAACCCAAATGAATCCCTTTAAATCTGTTTTCTCAGTTATTATGAAAACAGGTATTTTGTTTGCCCTTTAGTTGTTTTTGTGCCTATTACATTCTCTCTCACATTGCTTCAAGCCTCCACACACCACATGTTGTCAGAGGTAACTCCAGGGCAGAAGGTGAGATGCAGGCTCTGAGCAGGCTCTGCAGGAGAGCCAGGGGAGAGTGCTAAGGAATCACCTGAGAGATTGCAGGGCTCAGAGGAGACTGAGAATGGCCAGAACTGGGCTCAGGGCTGGCCAGAGAAGGATTAGAAATTCTTCCCCATGTCTGATCCTCCCGATTCCCCAGAAATGTTGAACTTACCTTTGCTGCTCCTTCACAGGAGAACAGCATCTCCTCTGGCCAGCACCTTCACTTGGATACCTCGCCGCTGGTTGGCAGCAGTGGGGACAAGGGCTGATGAGAGCCAGGCTTTTCCTTTCTGCTATTCTCCTCCTATTTCTCTCTCCTTATCCAATATTTAGCAGGAATTTATGCTTGCAAATAGCAAGACTGGGCAAGGAAAAGCCTGGAAGTTTGATTCCTTGAGTCTAATGGAAGGAGCTGGGGAGATGAAGTCTGCATTTAAACTGAGCAGAGACTGCAGGAGAGGATGATCATAATGACTGCAGAACAGCTTTTGTGTCAGCTGATTTTAATTTATTGTTTGTTAAATGCACAAAACCATTAAATGTGCTTACACAAACCCCATGGGCCATCTTACAGATGTGATGGGGGCCTGCTGGCCACTACCCTGCTTCCACTGTACTGTAAATTATTTATGTGGTAGCTGAAGTGGCACCTCACCACTTCACTGGTGAAGTGAATGCAGTTGCTCTGCTGAGCGTGCTCTCACAGCCGGCTTGCTTTAGTGTTTTTGTGACATTGTTGTAATTCTTATTTGTCTGGGATGATTAAAGTGATAGGAAATATCCATTCTCAAAAGTAACCAAACCAGCACAAATTCACCATAAACATGGAATATCTATCCGAATAATAGGTCAGGAAGCTATTAAACCTGCCTTTATCTGTTAGTAGACCTGTGAGTATAGTATGTTTCCTTCTCTTTCCATTTGCATTTCCATTTTTCCATTTGGTTAATGAGCATGTAATCAATGTCTCTTTAGCACGTAAAGTAGAACATTACTTAAAAGAGGGAGGTTAAAGGATTGTACTGAAACATTACTTAATAAAGATTCTGAATAATAAAAGACCCAAGTCCTGTGGTAGAAGGGGTGCCCTACATGCCAGTTATAGTTGCAGGTCAACTTGATTGACAGCAGTTCATCTCCATGGCAAAGTTAATCTTTACTAATGCAGTTGTCTCAATTGATTTTAAATTCTAATGCATCTCTTGATGGCATGTTTCAGTTAACTGATTAACGTTTTGTTTATAAGCCTTCCCATCTTTGCTATAAACACTGAGAGAAGATCCAGGGCCCCATGTAGAGCAAATTTATGTTCCCATCATTTTTGGTACCTAGAGGCTTCACATTAAATATCATTGAGGGCTTATTAATTTAAGGATTGAATTATTCTTTTCATGTAAATTTCATTATTAGAGACACCCTAAGCCTTTCACTCACTTTGAACTTACAACATAGCTCAGACTTTTAATTACACTGGAATATCAGCAGTACTGCAACTGGTCAAGCCTAATGGTGAAATTGAATATCACACTGATGCTGTCATGAATGTGGACATTCTAGCCGACCTTGAGGACAATAAATTCAATAAAAATGGAATTCTCTTCCCACAGCAATTGTCAGTCGATGATGAAATGCTGTGAAGGCATTCCTGTGCAAAGCAATCCCATTATCAAATTAGGTAAGAGTGCAGGATTTGTGATCATAGATAGAGCCTTATGTAGTTGTAAACACAGTATCACAACAAGGCAATAGAGAACAANATTGAAAACTATACAAGAATCACATGTAATTTATTTTCAATACTTTTATAATAAATATTCAGGGCTCCTTCTATCACTTTTCCCTGAGCAAATCAGATACACAATTTTCACGCAACTCATTTGATGTTACAGAAACATTTAGTCCCTTCAAGTTTCTTGGCGCATGTCATAGCATATTTGAAATGGAAGTGGTGCAAAAATCTTGCTGTAGTGTTTACAAATGAAAGTGAAATTTAAGATGAGAGGTATTTTTCAAAATTGTCTCATTGGATTTTATCCAAATACATTTCCAACAACTCCCACTAAACTAATAAGCTCCAGACTTTTCCCCATTTTTCCAAAACCTGTGTTCCAACTGGCAATGCCCTCCAGAATGTTTTCCAGTTAAAAATTCTTTTTCATTTTGTGAAAGAAAATGAAGTGAGATGTGGCAAACACAGGGACAGCAATTGCTTTATTAGACCATCTATACCCTTCTGAGAAATGAATGAGCTGAAGACTTTCAAACACTTAAATGGTTATGGATATAAACTAGAAGAGTAAGAGACACTGCTAAAACTCATCTGTGAAGGGAACAAGCAAGGTCTCCAAGTAAATCCTCCCACTGCACATCCATATTGCTGCATGTGAAACCTGATATTTTAATTTTTGTTCTACCTGAGCCCTGCCTGTGGGCTGGCTCAGCCAGCTGCGGTGCTGACCTCGGGTGACTGCATCTGGCCTGACCAGATTTCTCTTCTGTCTGAGATCCCAAAAGAGCTCTGAGATCCCAAAAGAGCTATCAACATTATGAATGGATAGAGGCATCAAGAGGGGATATTTGAGCACAGCATTAGAGCCACTAGAAAGATAACTATACACAGGTCTGCACACAGCCTGTCATACCCTAAACTTATTATTTTCATCCATGCATGAACTTTCCTTCTAATCCTATCTCCTAGCGGATGGCCTCCAGATTTTGTTGCTTTTTTTTACCTGTATTTGACTTTCCTCCATTGCCACAGGGTAATTAACCTGCCACCTGGCATAGAAATCAGTATTAAGGTTGAAGAAAGTGTTAGTTTGAGGAGTTGCTGAGACCTGGGGAGTTGGATAACAGAAACCATCAACTCCAGTTATGACAGATCTGTTAAAAGAAAGTGGGACTGGACTTACTAACCTCCCTCATACCAGCAGTGTGAGCTTAATTACTCAGTTGAGGCAATGTATACTACATTGAAGTAAAACTGTTTGCAGGCATTTGATATTGTCTTCCATGATTCCTCATCCTTTTGTGGGAAAACTGTTGCAAAAACAATGTGAAGAATCAAATTTGCAATGTCTGGTATTTTCAGCAGCATTTTTCTAGTCTTTTTTTGGGTCTCAGAAAATTCTTACACATTTACACTGAGGTAAGTCACAAATCTATTGTAGTTGCTGCAGCCATCCTCAAACAGCAAATACTTTGGCATTGTGACCCCAGATACCTCAGAGATGTCATATCTGGTCTCCAGAATTTCTAGCAGTGAGGTTGTCTCATGAATCATGACCACAAGTTCACTTTCATGACAGCCTATTCTGCAACACAGGCTCTAACACGCTTCTTTTGAGAAAGTGTTAACAGAAGAATGCCTGTGAGGAGTCTTGGTCCATATTCCATGTCACTTTGGCATATACAGTATTAATACCAAGTCTTATTTCCCTTTTATACATACACATGCTAAAACAGATGTCCATATCCCATCCCTATCAAAGCCCATAAGAGCAGCCTATATTCATTAAATTTAAATTGTTTACTTGTTTTCCACAGGATTTTATATTTTACAGCAATTTCCCAATGCCAATGGAAATTCTTATACAAACTGTGTGTTAGCAGTCATGACTTCTATGGAAGCTACCTTCATTAATGCTTCAGGAGGCTCTTAGATTATTAGATCTACCAATCAATGGTCCAGCAAATTGCTCAGCACCACATGTGTGAAAGATGCATGGAGAGCTATAAAAAAAAGGTATTTTTGATAATGTTTAAATAAGACATGGAAATAGGCAGGCCTCCTGTGCCCAGCTAGTAACACAGCACTTTATTAAAACAGTGGACAGTGGTCTCTGAAAGCTGCTGAACACTGCGTAGGATTCCGTCCCTTGCCTAACTTGATGGTAATGCCAATGAACTGCAGATCAGCTCCTTCTTGAGTATAGACAAATGCAATGAGACTGATGCAAGTTGCTTATGTTTAGTGCCTGTCAAAACATGACCCAAAGAAAATAAAATGAGGCAGAAAATGAGATGAGTGAATGAAAAAAAGATTTGAAGTGGCACAACCTATGAGTGAAAAAATATGTGAAGCAATAAAAATTAAGAAAAATGTTTTCCTAACTTCTTTTTTTAAAACTGTTGCACTGAGTAAGGTGTTAGAAAGAGATTAGAAGCTAATACTCTCTTTCACAATCCATCTTGCCTTGCATTTTTGCCTTGTTTACCTTATATCTGGTTCCACATTTATTTACTTTTTGGTACTCACAAAATGAGTCTATGATTCCTTTTGGTCTTCTTTCTGTGTACTTCATAATTGATTTTCTGCCAGCTTTACTCAGACTTCTCCTTGTGATTGCCAGAAAGATCCTCCAGGATTATGACTCTGAGGCCAAAGTGATCCCATTGGAAACTCTCCCTGAGTTATCCAAATTGTCACTATACTTCATTTGATTCTAACCTAGTGCTGATCGACCTAACAACACAGCAAAATAAAAAAGGGATAAGCGAGTGCGACAATGTACATGAGGCACTTAGTTTCACCGTTTCCAAATCCAAATATTTTAACTTCATTGCTTACTCATTTGATCCACCAAGTAGTATGGGGTAAAAAAGCAGAGAGGATGAGGGAGAAAAAGACAACAAGGCCTTAATTAGCTTCTTGAGAAACGATCTTTGCAACTCTCACCACCAAATCCACACTATTACCTCTACATCTGATACCGGCTGAAAAAGAGCTGTCCTTTTATTTTCTGGCACAATAGCAATAGTGGGCACTTTAAATTCCAAATAGGAGAGAGTGAAAATAAGAAAATGAGAAAAGTAGTTTAAGGTACATGCAGGCCGCTGGCAACTGAAAAACTATGCTGGCAACTGGCCTTGAACTCTTCTGCTCAGCCTTGTACATGTGAAATGAGGAACTTCTGTTTGACTACAACTCATTTCAGCTCTGTAGGGGGTCAAGCTGCTCTAATCCTTAGCAGATGTCGAGGCACATCTCAGCATAAAAAGAAAAGGAATTTACACCAGCTGATGGAGGACCATCAGGGAGGTTAAAGTCTTCTCTTTCAAGAGCAGTGCTCAGATTGCAAACAGATTTTGAAACCACTTCTCAGCTACGAGTCAGTTTACCCTTTTAGACAGAAATCTCATTTTTCTTACAAGCACAAATTTGTCCCATATAACAAACTGCGTGCAGATTACTGTGAGGGTACGTTAATTAGTCCTCATTAACTAAGTGAAATACATTTCCACCATCTCCTCAGACTTAATATCATTTTATGCAACATCTCTTTTGTTTTGTTTTTTCTCACAGTGTGTGGAAAAATCAATCCTGCCTTATTGTACTTTCACAGTACTGCAGGTAATATCTGAAATCCAGAGTTTATGGTGAATACTAGATAATTGGGTAAGTATAGCAAAGATTACAGAAGGAATTCATGTTTGTATTAAAAATTTTACTGTCATGGTAATAAGAATTAGGATCCTATAATTTTGTAGTGTGCTGACCTTATAGTCACAACTATTGATCTTTGGATACAAACTTCGGAAAAGAGAGGTTGTTATTTAGTCAGAGTTAATATTTGATATGTACCAATGACGTTGTTTTCAGTACAGTATTCCTACTGATTCTATAGGTGAAGAGAACATCCATAACCTGTGCAATGAAGCCATCTATAACAGACATTATAAAGTAATTATCTGCAGTGCTTTTCTAGCAGAATATGGTGAATACATTTAGAGACTAAAGCAAAAAATATGGTCAGATTGTGCTCTAATATTTAACCATGTAAAATGCTTATGTAGGTTTTAGACCATCATTAGTTCGCTTTACTGATGCTCTTCTGTAGCCATTAAAAAAGCCAGAAAAATATATAAAAGTAAGACTAGCTGCTGACTCCACAGGGCCAGATTTTACTTGCCCAATAAAAGCTCATTTTATTTTCTAATAGATTGTTTCAGTTGGAAAAGACCTACAACAATCATCTGGTCAAACTGTGTGATCAATTCTGTATTTATTATGGAAATACGTGAAGCACCCAGAAATACAGAAACACCAGGTAACATTGAAAGAATGCTTTAAACTGAAAAAAGAAATCCCTGCCACCCTGAATTTAATGAAAAGAAACAAAGATTACACTTCATGGAAAAGCATTCTTTCCTGAAAGTGAAAATTTTAGGATCATTTTCACCCTCTGAAATGTCTTGCAGGCCACCATACACATTTTATGTATATCCTAGAAAGAAGATTAAAGTGAAATTAGTCCTACAGCCCATCCAGCTCAGACCATGGCTGGAGAAGGGGAACACTGTCTCATCTTCAGCGGCCAGATAAGAAGCAATACCCAGCATCTGATTGACATTTGACTCCTTGGTTACTGCTGGCATCGATTTATGTGATAGCAACATTTTGGGGGTTTTAATTAATTAATCTGTGAATTAGAAAAGACGAAAAAGAAAGCTCACAGTTCCTCTGACTGTTTGCCCTCGCTATGAGTCATAGCAAGGTATTAATTATTTAAAGCAAAACTCTTTGCTGCTATAGCAAATATCTCTCAGATTTTTTCCCCACATCTTTATTTTTCACAAATTAATAAAAATAGACTGCTGATTATTTAAAATATGAGTGCAGAAGTGCTGCTGCTTTGGTGAGTCAGCTACACATTGTGCAGAGTTAGGGATATGCGTGCGGAAGAAATCGGGCTGTACGGTCAGTCAGGACATCCCCCCCCCTCTCCAGTCAGACCTTTGCTCCATACCGGGCTGCACCCAGCTGGACGTGAGCAGAGGGAAATGACACTGACTGCCCAAGCTATAAAAACCCTTGTGACCCCTCAGTAAACGCCATTTGCTGTCCGCCACGTTGGTTTCAGGAGCGTATGGACTGAATGACCCTGGGGTTAGGGCCACCGTGCCGGACTAAGAACCAGGTCGCCACGCCTTGAGAAGGCAACACGCATAAAGAAGTTAATACCATTTTGGCTAGAAAATGAAGAGGTAAGATTAGAGACCAAAATAGTATCTTTAATCTCATTTTTCACTGCAAGAGTAGATGTATTTGAAGTCTCAGATATGATCTTTTTCTTTAATTACACATTGCTCTAAAACACTTTAAAAGCTGAAAGGGGCATATGACTCTTATAAATATGCAGAATTGCAGGCAAATGATAGTTTAAAATCTCCAAGATTTGAAAGTCTTTTTCATGGATTGGCAGAACAATACAAAGGATAAATATACTTTTTAAAAGTTAAAGATTACTTTGATTTGTCTTCCCTTTGAATGCCTATCTTGGAAATGATTCAGCAATAGTCTCTGATCTACAGATGTATTTCTGGAAGATGGGAACTAGCAGAAGCTTTTGGGGTCTATAGCATAGAAGTATATAACAGAGAAGAAGAAATGTTAACAAAATATGAACAAACAAAACATGACAGTGAAAAACAAAACCAGTTAACAACATTTTGTTCTGTAAAATAGCAATGGATTATATTAGAATTTAAGTATCCAGTTTTATTTTTCCATATTAGTATCTTTCCAAGTCCACATTCAGTGGACTTTGTTTTGACATTTAAATTTTATTCCACTATAATCTATAACGAAAACACAGATAGACGTTACAAGCATTTAGATTCAAATCAGGTGTATCCTTTTTTTTTAACTAAAACTGGGCAACCAACTTTAGAAAAAGTAGTCTGTATTCTGCATAACCCATCCAAAATGTTCTCCTTTTCCACTGCAAATCTCAACAATTCCCATTTGAGTAGGTAAACCTTCAGAACAAAATGTGAGGCAGATCAATGGACTGCAAAATAGGTACAGAATAATATACAAAGAGGTACTTAGGTAATGAATAAATTTCCTGGGCCCAATTTAGAGCACCTTAACTCTATCCCTTGAATTTGCAGAATATCTTAACAGATTTCCAACTTTATTTTCCCAGAGTTCAAGCTTCTCAACTCAATATCCTTCTATAATAAACACATATATAGCAGTGTCTCAGCTGCAAATATAATCTCGGCATGAAAAATTGCATAACTGAATGGCATATAACTCGGAGTGGTGTAAGCTGCCTCTAAAACTTTATTACTAGGGCAATTTAAAGGAAAAATTACTGATTAAACGTTTCAGGCTTTTATGGCCATTCAACATTTCTTTAATGACCTCTAATGTGCTTCAACATGAGCATCTTTAAATCCTGGCCTAGATCACTCTACATCAGCTGTAAGGAACATTTCCTGCCAAGGTGGTTTATGAGTTAGGTGACTGTTACAATAACATACATCTTCACACTAGGCAGTAGTAATGTGAAAAAAATAATTGAGATACACCATTAAAGCATGACCATGATGGACAGTTTTCAATGGCTATGCTAACCAAAAATAGTGCTCCAAATTAATTTGAGTGTAAAAGCACAGGTTTTGTTTGACTAAGCCTGCTTTAAGGCAATGGCTAACTGTATGTACTATATCTACACATTTGCAGGGCTACCCCAGCTTTATACTACCCTCTTTTCCCCTGATGCAGCTATTGAGCCAGTGCAACCAACTTACTTGACAGCAAAGGTGAATCTGAGAATCAGGAATTCTCTCTTTCTCCATAGTCCATGATGGCAGTGGATTATTTTCTACTGCAGCTCCAGCATCTGTGTGTAAAGCCTAGATTCTGAAAAAAGACCAAATAAAGTTGTTCTCGTTTTTTCTTAGCTTTCTATTCACTGTATGCTCAACTGCAATTGTTTAACAATGTAATTTCATACCCCAAGAACAACCAAAAACTGAATTTTTAGTAGGCTTTGTCTTCAAAGAGAGATGTTTCTAACCATTAGTTATACCTCTTATTGCAGTTCTTATACCTGGAGAATCATCTTCTGACATTCATACTGGATTTAAGGTAGATCTCAGTAAATTCTCCTAAGGACAAGAAATCAGACACCATTAAAATAATTCTTTGCAACTCTAGTGGCTGGCTGTGATAATGCAAGGAGCCTCTCTCATGTAAAAATGGTACAGAAAGGCTGTTAAAAGACAAGTTTATTTGTGCTCTTGTGTTCCTTCCTTTAAGTGGGAATAACCCTGTTAATTTTCAAGGGTGATACCAAGATTAAATTTATTTAGGTAGTTGATCAGGAGAATTTAATTAGAAGTCACATTACAATAAAGCAAAACAATAGTTAGCTTGGACTGGAGTTATGATTGCAATTAATCTCCAATGACTCTGCTCTCTAATAAGCACTGCATCCTACAGCTGCTCAAAATATAATACCTTTTCAATTGAAATGCATTTTTTTTAAAGCACAAACTCCTGTAAGGGTAGTTCAAAACCTCATTATGACAAACCGCATTTTGACATATTCTTAAGAAAAAGGTAAAGCAAATTTTGTGTTCTGCGTGGTTATTAAGAACTTTGTTCTAGATGCACTTAGATCTATGTCCAGTCTGCAGATTAGTGAAACTAGGCAAGATCAATTCTACTATCGAAGCTGGCACTTAACCTGGCAAAGGATGCAAAGTGTCACAGAAGGGGCTTCCACAGGTGTGTTAATCAGAAAAGGAAGGAGAAAGAGAAACATACGACCTGATAAAAAATGCTGTTAAAATGGTAAAAGTAGAAGAAGACTGGGGTGGGTACTCAATTTTTTTTGCCTCAGTTTTCAATGGCGGTCTCTCTTCCCATCCCTGATGAATTAATGGGCAGCAGGATGGGGACTGGAGGACCACGTTCTTCATAGTGTAAGTAAAGATCAGGCTCATGACTATCTGAGGAACTTGGGCATACATGAGTCTATGGGACCTGATGAAATATATCCAAGAGTCCTCAGGGAATTGGGTGATGTAGTTCCCAAGCCACTCTCCATGGTTTTAGAAAATCAATGGCAGTCAGGAGAACTCCCAGGTGGCTGGATAAAGGAAAATATTGCACTCATCTTAGAAAGGGAAGAAAAGAGGATACTGTGAAATACCAACCTGACAGCCTCGCCTCTGTGCCNCCTTTTCCACTGCAAATCTCAACAATTCCCATTTGAGTAGGTAAACCTTCAGAACAAAATGTGAGGCAGATCAATGGACTGCAAAATAGGTACAGAATAATATACAAAGAGGTACTTAGGTAATGAATAAATTTCCTGGGCCCAATTTAGAGCACCTTAACTCTATCCCTTGAATTTGCAGAATATCTTAACAGATTTCCAACTTTATTTTCCCAGAGTTCAAGCTTCTCAACTCAATATCCTTCTATAATAAACACATATATAGCAGTGTCTCAGCTGCAAATATAATCTCGGCATGAAAAATTGCATAACTGAATGGCATATAACTCGGAGTGGTGTAAGCTGCCTCTAAAACTTTATTACTAGGGCAATTTAAAGGAAAAATTACTGATTAAACGTTTCAGGCTTTTATGGCCATTCAACATTTCTTTAATGACCTCTAATGTGCTTCAACATGAGCATCTTTAAATCCTGGCCTAGATCACTCTACATCAGCTGTAAGGAACATTTCCTGCCAAGGTGGTTTATGAGTTAGGTGACTGTTACAATAACATACATCTTCACACTAGGCAGTAGTAATGTGAAAAAAATAATTGAGATACACCATTAAAGCATGACCATGATGGACAGTTTTCAATGGCTATGCTAACCAAAAATAGTGCTCCAAATTAATTTGAGTGTAAAAGCACAGGTTTTGTTTGACTAAGCCTGCTTTAAGGCAATGGCTAACTGTATGTACTATATCTACACATTTGCAGGGCTACCCCAGCTTTATACTACCCTCTTTTCCCCTGATGCAGCTATTGAGCCAGTGCAACCAACTTACTTGACAGCAAAGGTGAATCTGAGAATCAGGAATTCTCTCTTTCTCCATAGTCCATGATGGCAGTGGATTATTTTCTACTGCAGCTCCAGCATCTGTGTGTAAAGCCTAGATTCTGAAAAAAGACCAAATAAAGTTGTTCTCGTTTTTTCTTAGCTTTCTATTCACTGTATGCTCAACTGCAATTGTTTAACAATGTAATTTCATACCCCAAGAACAACCAAAAACTGAATTTTTAGTAGGCTTTGTCTTCAAAGAGAGATGTTTCTAACCATTAGTTATACCTCTTATTGCAGTTCTTATACCTGGAGAATCATCTTCTGACATTCATACTGGATTTAAGGTAGATCTCAGTAAATTCTCCTAAGGACAAGAAATCAGACACCATTAAAATAATTCTTTGCAACTCTAGTGGCTGGCTGTGATAATGCAAGGAGCCTCTCTCATGTAAAAATGGTACAGAAAGGCTGTTAAAAGACAAGTTTATTTGTGCTCTTGTGTTCCTTCCTTTAAGTGGGAATAACCCTGTTAATTTTCAAGGGTGATACCAAGATTAAATTTATTTAGGTAGTTGATCAGGAGAATTTAATTAGAAGTCACATTACAATAAAGCAAAACAATAGTTAGCTTGGACTGGAGTTATGATTGCAATTAATCTCCAATGACTCTGCTCTCTAATAAGCACTGCATCCTACAGCTGCTCAAAATATAATACCTTTTCAATTGAAATGCATTTTTTTTAAAGCACAAACTCCTGTAAGGGTAGTTCAAAACCTCATTATGACAAACCGCATTTTGACATATTCTTAAGAAAAAGGTAAAGCAAATTTTGTGTTCTGCGTGGTTATTAAGAACTTTGTTCTAGATGCACTTAGATCTATGTCCAGTCTGCAGATTAGTGAAACTAGGCAAGATCAATTCTACTATCGAAGCTGGCACTTAACCTGGCAAAGGATGCAAAGTGTCACAGAAGGGGCTTCCACAGGTGTGTTAATCAGAAAAGGAAGGAGAAAGAGAAACATACGACCTGATAAAAAATGCTGTTAAAATGGTAAAAGTAGAAGAAGACTGGGGTGGGTACTCAATTTTTTTTGCCTCAGTTTTCAATGGCGGTCTCTCTTCCCATCCCTGATGAATTAATGGGCAGCAGGATGGGGACTGGAGGACCACGTTCTTCATAGTGTAAGTAAAGATCAGGCTCATGACTATCTGAGGAACTTGGGCATACATGAGTCTATGGGACCTGATGAAATATATCCAAGAGTCCTCAGGGAATTGGGTGATGTAGTTCCCAAGCCACTCTCCATGGTTTTAGAAAATCAATGGCAGTCAGGAGAACTCCCAGGTGGCTGGATAAAGGAAAATATTGCACTCATCTTAGAAAGGGAAGAAAAGAGGATACTGTGAAATACCAACCTGACAGCCTCGCCTCTGTGCCTGGGAAGAAGATGGAACAGAAGAAGTGCTAAGCTGCTAGAAGCTGTGCTAAGGCACATGGAGGACACAGCAGTGACAGCCTGCACTGAGGACAAGTCTTGTCTGACCAACCCAGTGGCCTTCTGAGTTTGAGGGAGTCATCAGTGGACAAGGGAAGGATTACAGGTGTCATCCATCTGGATCCTGTAAAGCCTTTGACACAGTCCCTTATTTCTAACATTTTTTTTTTATTTCTCCAAAAACCTCTCTAATGCTTTACCATGCTCAGACAAAATCTGATCTCATGAACATTACCACCTGCTTTTATTTTGCCTTTCATCCCAAAAAAAAATAGCTCTCAGTTACACAAAACCCTTTATATGCTGCATGGGAGAGCTCTGTTCTGATGTCTCTGCCTACCTTTGTTGTGCTGCCTTCTGTTGTATGGGAGCAATTCAGTTTCATGGTAAAGAGCTTCAGTTAAAAGGATATAATGAAGTATATTGTAAGCCAGTACAGACAGGAGAACACACATCTCTGTTAGCTCACTATATGCAGTTGAGCATACAGTGAATAGAGAACTAAGAAAACACAACATCCTTCTTTCCCAACTGGAGAGAGATGGATTCAGTGGGTGGGCTCTTAGGTGAATAAGAAAGTGGATGGTCACATCCAGAGGGTAGTGGTCGATGACTCTGGCTGGACATTAGTGGTAAGTGGTGTCCCCTGGGGGTCCGTACAGGGACCAGAGTTATTTAATGTCTTCAACAATGACATAGACAAAGGGATCCAATGCACCCTCAGCAGATTTGCAGGTGACCCCAAGCCAAGTGGTGCTGTTGACACACCTAAAGGATGGGGTGCCATCCAGAGGGACCTGAACAAGCTGGAGAAGTGGCTCATGAGAACAAGACCAAGTGCTGGTGCTGCACCTGGGTCAGGGCAAACCCCACTATCAATCCAGGCTGGGGATGGGCAGATCCCAGCAGCCCTGTCCAGAAGCACTTGGGGGTGCTGGTGGGTGAGAGGCTGCACATGCCCCAGCCATGGGCACTGCCAGCCCGGAGAGCCACACGTGTCCTGGGCTGCATCCAGAGCAGGGTGGGCAGCAGGGCAGGGAGGGGATTCTGCCCCTCTGCTCTGCTCTGCTGAGACCCCACCTGCAGGGCTGCATCAGCTCTGGGGGTACAGCACAGGAAGGACAGGGACCTGCTGGAGGGAGTGCAGAGGAGGGACAGAAGAATAATCAGACGGATGGAAAATCTCTCCTGTGAGGAAAGAGTGAAAGAATTTGGCTTGTTCAGCCTAGAAAAGAGACGTGACCTAATTTGGAGTGGCCTAATTGTGGCCTTCCAGAAACTGAATGGAACCTACAGTGAAGATAGAGAAAGACTATTTACAAGAGCATGTAGTGACAGAACAACAGGGAATCAGTTTAAAATGAAGAGAGTAGGTTTAGATTGGGTATAATAAAAAAATCTTACTGTGATGGTGCTGAGGCACTGGAAAATGTTGCCTAGAGATACTGTGGGTGCCACTTCCCCGGAAATATCCAAGTCTGGGTTGGATGAAGCTCTGAGTGATCTGGTCTGGTGAAAGTTGTCCCTGCCCATGGCAGGAGGGTTGGAAGGAGATGATCTTTAAGATCTTTTCCAACCCAAACCATTCTATGATTCTACATTTTTGTTTTCCTGGACATAGCAGAAGTCTCATATGGGTCCTGAAAAACACTCTGTTGATTATCTCTTCTGATATGCCTTCCACAGCTTTTGCTACACAAGCGGGCAATTTAGCTTTAGTTTACAATGTGAGAGCAAAGAAATATTTCAGAATTGCAACACTAGCTATAATCTGAAATTATCAGCTTTAAACAATTGTCCTAGATTGCCAAGCAATGTGTATTCTATTTGCCATCTGTTAGAGGGGCAGTTATCTTCTGTCAATTAGGCAGTTTTCCTTATCTCTTCCACAACCCATCCTCCCTCCAGGGAGATACCATTTGTTAATGGAACATTGACTGTCACTGAATGACTGATAAAATCACATCATCCCATTGTGAGATGCTCTGCCCAGGGGGAGGAGCCAAGCATTCCTACCTAGGTACAATCTGACAATCTGGGACAGCAGAACAGCCTTTCCACTGGATTCCCAGAGGAACAGCTGCCCTTCCACTGGATCTTCAGAGGAAGATTACACCCTTCTGTGGGATCCCTGCTCCAACAGAGCCACACCTGACACTCCAAGAGGACTGCAGCCACAATTCCAACTGGACTGCTAACAACACCATGACCCACAGGGTGTCAGGTTGTGTTCTGACTCTGTCAGTGTTGTTTTGATTTACTGCATTGTTTATGTTATCTTTTTATTTTCTTCCCTAATAAAGAACTGTTATTCCTGCTCCCATATATTTTGCCTGAGAGCCCCTCTTAATTTAAAATTTATAACACCCGGAGGGAGGGGGTTTACATTTTCCATTTCAAGGGAAGGCTCTTGACTTCCTTAGCAGACATCTGTCTTTCCAAACAGAGAAAACAATATATGCAACAACAATTAATGCACAATAGTGACTTTAATCCAATAATAATTATTGATATCACAAGAGGAAAATGTCAGCATTAAAAAGAAAAATGGCATGACTTTACAGGACCTGTAATTTTAGCAAGATTGCATGAGGTAGCAAACACTCCACAGGTTGACCCCTATCAACAGAGATGTGGTTATGTTCTTGAAGAGATACAGATTTTTGTTAAAAAACAAAAAGAAGAATTTCATCAGACAATCCTCAGAAAAAGAACACTGAACTGGGCACAAAATGAATCAGCACTCTCCAATATTAAAATATCAATTAATGAATATTAGGATGTCAGTAAATCCATTTCTGTGTTACGAACAGATGTAGCTGAGCTTGCTCAAACCTGTCCTTCCTGAGAGAGAGATGGGACTCTGGTAATTAGTTTTTAAATAAAGCTTTATTTTTATTCACTGCATGTCAATAAGAATTGAAGTTAAGCCTCACACAATTAAAGCAATATAACACTGCACAAGTTATTGAATTTGTGCAGGGATACTTAATAGACTGTGTATTACAGTGTAGAAAGGACATAATGTATCATATCATTCCAAAGTACAGGCAAATTTTAAAGGGCATTATTTCTGCAGATAGAAAGTACAACTATTCTTTTAACTGCAGAAGGTAAAATAATTCTCTCTGTGTGTATATGTGTTATAAAGTATATTTCTATGCATATATAACTGTGAATATTTTTGAGCAAAATTTCTCCAAAATTAGATCCAGACACAGAATCCTGTTCTAAGAAATCTCAGTGGCTTCCCCTCAATAGTCCTGGTCTTCTCTTTACATATGAAATTCTGCAGTATGGAAACCTTCCCTCCTCTCTATAAAAGAGAAGGATCTCAAGCATTGATCTCAAGTTTAAAGAAAAGATTCATGGATATGATACCAAAGTTTTTTTGGGGTGAAGAGGGTGTGTAGATCAG
>WBNQ01055888.1:11758-26842 GCA_013401375.1 Spizella passerina | reverse complement strand
CTTTATTGGACATATCTGAGGCATGTTAAGGGAAGACCTGTTCTTAACCCTTGGTAATTAGTACAACTACAACTCCTCAGGGGTGAGATTGACTTCTGCACTATCTCTATTCTCTTACATTCCATCCCCCCACAGTTTTGAAGTGAAAAATTTTGATTCTGTTGCATGCTTCTATGTACCAAATGTAAGACCTTATAAACTTTCCTTTGGTCCTATTTGCATCAAATCTTCCTCTTTATCACAAAATTTCAGCAGTGATTTAGAAGAAATCTTCTATGATGGCTATCCATTTTCATATATTTAATGGAAGAATAGAAAAAAATACATAGTAAGTTCTGGTCACAGAAGCCTGAGGACAGTATCTATTCTTTCCCTAGATATGTGAGGCTTATAAGCAAGCCTTGCCCAGTTTGCTACTTGATTTCAAGCTGATCAGGAGACAAAATTTATAGCTGTCTAAGGGTAAAAATGAATTCATAACAAAATGATGTATTTTTAACTAACTTTCCAGATCCTGGGTATGGTTCTCTGTTACAAAAAATGCCAGGATCTACAGGACTACAGTGAACTGTTTCATAGTGCAGGGACCAGGTGACTTAAAATGACCTTTATCCATACTGTTCAATTCTCCTGCCTTTTCAAAATTGGTTTTCATTAAAAAACTTACTGAAAATGGCCATTGCCTTATGCCAGCTCCTAAATTATTTGGCAGCTACTGTTTGACCTGGGGCAAAATGTACAACCATCCTTCTAATGGTATAAAAATACAGATCTTTGAGATTAGGGCTTTAGGAATGAAAATCTGGCACACTTGTCTGTTCTACTGCCACTAAGTTTCTGGTCCCTCCTACAGATAACAGAGCAATGTTCATACTCACATGCATACTCTTGAAGACTTAGATACAACAATACTTTTCTTTATATCCTTAAGATGGTGCAGAAAGCATAACTTAAAAATCCATTCTTTTCTGAAAGCAGAATACTAAAGTACTTGTCAAGGCATTTATTTGAGGATCTGCCACTCTGAAAATTACACTTGGAGAAAACCTGTTATAGGACAAAAATAGGACATGGTTTTTCTACAGAGACCAAGTGAAAAGACAATGAAAAACTATTCAGGAAACAGTATGCAAAAATGAAAACAGAATCAGCCATTTATGCATCTACACACACGTATAAGAAAATTTATGCGTTTAGAGTAGTAGGTTTCTTATACTATTTCATTCAGTTCTGAAACTGTCAAAATCTCATCTAACACAGGGCAGAAGATACAGGTTTTTTGACATCACTTTCACATTTCAGAATGTTAATTTTAGTGTATTTTTCCACTTGTACAACATGAAAAAGTTTCCTGTATTTCTCTTCATATGAAGTTTTGAAAATGTTACTTTGGGAAGGATCATTCTGAAATTTAATGGATTGTTAAAACATGTCATATCTAATGCCTCTTAGTTTGTACTCATGTATCAAATTTTATATAAAGATTTCTCATGGAGTAAACTCAATATTATTTTATTTATCTATCTAGAGTGCCTACATGGAAGGTTAGTTATAGAAAAGCCAGCAATATAGAGATATAAGAAAAAATCATTGCATGTAGTATTTTCTACATCTTGATTCAGTTCAAATCTACTTAGCATGTCCAGTAACAAACAGAAATGTATTAATCTTCATTAAAAAAAACTCAAAAATTTATTTCATTTCAGTTTGCAACTTTTGATACAACAAGAGTGAAATGTCAGAAAAATTACAATTGGGAAGTAACAGACTCCAAAGTCCTACTCAGAACATGGGCACTGAATTCAGGCCACCTTTCTCATGACATTTGTTCATTCAAGGTTTGGAATTTAATTATCCTTATGGTGATTTCCCCCTACCACCCCTTCTATCAAGCCCCAGATTACCTCATATTTTTAAAAAATAATTTTATTCACACAGTATTCTAAGTTACTCTTCACTTTGAGTACAGTGGATATATATAAGGAGTATGTAAAATTCTAGAGTCTAATGGTATCATAAAAACCAAACAGTGAAATAATATTAGTCCATTTTTCCCCTAGGCAATACTTTACTTATTTATGTACTTATAAAAAAGCCACTAGAACATACTTGCATTGGTCAAACATTTCAGGCAATAAAAATTCATCCCCAGCCTTTCCTCCCACACATTCCCTACAAATATTTTCACTCTGAGCAAAGTCATCACATAAGGAGCTAATCATTTTAGGTATGAAGTAACACATTGAGTAAGACTGAATGAGATTTTTAAGTCAAGTTTTGATCTTATGCATATCAGCTTCTAAGAATTAATTCTTGTTTCAAATGCACCAATGTATTGTGTCTGACTAAAGCTGTTGTAGATGGGAATTTTCATACAAGGTAAAGTGTTTCTGTGTTTTAAGCTATCTGAAAATGTTGCACAGGATTTTGTGTGTTGAATGACACAAATATCTGGTTTTGACCCTTTTCAGCCCTTTAGCTCTCATATTTTGCAAAAATACTCTTCAGGCAAATTTTTTATTTTCTGAAATTAAGTAATTCTATGTATCTACTGTCTTTTCACTAAAATGATTGAACTTCCAAAGTCTTTCTCATAAATCTGTAACATTTCTGAACTTTTAAATTGTTACGTTTTCCCATCATTATTTCCTTATGAAATATAGAAGTAGAATCAGAGATTGCATAAATGTATAAGTTAAAGAACCTGCCAGTTATGTCTCATATGTTTATTTCTTTGTAGGTTTCTTTTTTTTTGTGTATTCGAAAATCACATTGTCTCTCCATTCATTTATTTTTAGCAGAACTCATATTACTCTATTATTTATCACAATCTCTTAGTCAACTTCATTTTTGAGTGCAACTTTATTTTGATACATTGCCATTTGCGGCGGTGCGTACGCGGCCCCGATGTTAACGTCCTGCTAGCGAGAGAAAGGCCCACGCTCTGCTGCAACAACTCAGCCCGCACCCCTCGGCGTCTACGGCCTCAGGCTGTGCGGGCTGAAGAGGCTGGGATGCACTAGCCGCCAAACTACCGGACAGAAGGAGTCGGACTCTCCACTGCGGTTAACTTGGTTTATTGCAGGTCCAAGATGGAGTCCCCGAGGGAGAGCCCCGAAGTGGGGCTGGGAAAGGGTCATAAAGGGAAGGGGAGTGGCAAGGAGGGGTTCGGGTACAACCAATAAGGAACGGAGAGGGGATGAACTGAACATGAATGGCATGAGGAAAGATCCAGTAAACATAAAGCAAAGGAGGGGCCCCGGGACCACAGCCAACCACAACCCCCAGAGAATCGAAGGTTCTGGAGAACGAGGAGGGGTGGGGGGTGATTGACTGGGCCCAGGGAGGAGGAAAAGTTTACAAATAAGGAAAAAAGGGGAGGAGGAATTACATAATGTGGCTAACTGAAGGCAGGGGTAACCATGACAACTTAACTGACAGGAGGGTTATGGTGGGAAAACCCGGAAGGGCAGAACCATGTTACATAAAATGGGGGGAACAATACATAGAACAGGGGATAATACATTAAACTTAACAGACACACTACAACAGCCATTTATAATGGAAAACTTGAAAACTTCCCAGATTACTCTTTCTCCCAGATTCTCTCAGAATTACTCATTTCTCTAATCCGTGTATAATACTTTGTCTACTTGTGTATTTGCTTACTGTAATACTCTTTTATCATTCTGCAAATAAAACTTAGTAAAATAAGCTATAGTTAAATATGGAATTTGCTTAAACATCTAGAAATTTCATTATGTCAATAATGTGTAGGCCTCTGCTCTAAGATAATGTATCATCTAAAAGAAGTTTGAAACACCCTGATTAACTTAATGAGTAGTAAGAGAGAAATTATACACTGTATTTTATATACCTGAATTGAATAATGTCAAGGGTTTTTGTATGCAACTCTGGAGTCTGCTTACTCCTCACTATTCAGAAAGCTGCTATGGCTGTTTTCCAGTATGTGGCAGTATTTTTTTTCATTATGTTCACACACTGGTGCCTTCCTGCAGCCTTTTTTCACTGACTTGAACCCACGAGCCACAGTATTGTTCTTTGTGATTGTTTCTGATGGAAAGTGACTGGCACCAGTATGAGGATCAACTCTTCTCTGTTCTTTTTCTGCCCTTTGGTAGTACATATTTGTCAATATAAGAAGATCCAATAACAAAATTTTAAGCAGGGGTAACTGCAGCAAGTATGAGCATGTTCTGATGAAATCAACATGATAGCTACTAAATGAAATATGTTGCACAGGAACAGCTTCTCCACTGGAGAGAAAAGATCCAGTAGGAGATACCTTGCCTGGGAAGTGATATTGGCTTGGTCAAGGGGGAATGCCCTCTTTTTCTCTTTCCTCTCTCTCCCCTCTTTGATTTTTCCACAGAAGTAACTTTCACCATTAGAGTGGACATGTGCCATCAGCGGCAGACTCTGTAAATCCCTGTGTATGTGAACTGCTCTTAACAGCCACTGTGCAACAGAAAAACTTTCCAAAATGAAGAACATGCAAATAATCCTAGCAGAACAGAAGCTACAGCAAATATGATGGAACCAAATTAAAGTTTCGCATTTGTTCCCATTCAAATAAACATGAACATGAATTGATGAAATTGAAAAAAAATAGAAAAATGTGAGCAAATTGGGTGAAAATTTTTATTGTGCTGAGATACCAAGGATACCAGAGAAAAATGAGTAGTGATGCTGTTCATCTTCTGTGCAAAGGAAATGATCTTTACATTCAAATACAAATATGATTCCTACAGTGAGGACATCACCAATATCAAGAGCATGAGATTTATGGCTTTTCTTGTGCCCGCACTGCTAGTCACATACTAACATGTGGAGTGCTTGACCTTGTTTCTCCTTTAAGATTACATATTTCTCTATGCTTGCTAAGACAAAAATAGTTTTTAAATAAATATTTCGTTACAGTGAAGAAACAAATGAAAACAGGTAAAGAGTATTTTATAACACAGCCAGGGTTCATTCTTTAATCATAATGCTGATGGTATATAAAGCAGGTCCTGAAGTGTGACAGCATACTGGTTGTTTCAAGATTTCAATGGTTTTCTGGCAATAGTCAGTTAGAATACAGCTCAGTTTCATTCACACCACATTTTGGTAGTAGTTCATGAAATAAGATATTCCCTGGACTCTGCATACAAGATCATAAAAAACATCTGTTTGCACCAGTCTATGCAGAATTAAGCAGGAAAGCTAATAACAAAAGATAGGCAAAATCAGACTTCTAATATCTGAGCTCATTCCACGACAAAAGTTTTTTTCAGCAGTACAGGAAAGCTCATAAATTCTAGTCTAGAAAGTCATGGAAAAGAAAAGTAGATAACACAAAACAAATGGAAAAGAAATATGCTGACAACAGATGTGTTCTTTCAGATATAAAAGAGAAGATGATGGAAACAAAGGTAGGGAAGCAGTAATGTGTCAGAAGTTGGCAAGAGCTCTGTAAATCCACATTCCATGACATGAGGAAAGAGCACTGCTATTGTCAATCCAAAAGAGAGAAAACTCCTATGCCGTCTTGGAGTGTCTTTGCTGTCTTTGGGGTCTTGCGGAAGACATCTTTGAGGACTTAGTGATTTTGAGCAAGGCCTGAAACTCATTTTAGCCCAGTGCTAGGGCCTGAAACAGCCGTCAGCCCCAGATATAAACGACAACAACAGCAAACAAAAAAAAAACAACCAAAAACCCACCAAAAACCCAACCAAAAACCTGACAGTTTTGCAAAGGGCAAGAAGGATGATTCAGGATGGGATATGCACAGCATGCAGTAGTCCAGCAAAGGAACTAAGTTTTTTTTCAGAAGACAAATGATAACAGAAGACTGAATTGAATTGTCTTCTGTATTTATTCAAACAGTATTGTTGAGCACATTTTAACAGTTTATACAGTCCAGTTTGTGAGAAGAAAGAAACTCAGGAATCAAAATAAGACACAAGTTTGACTAAAATGTTTGGAGAAAGGAATAAAATTGAGAACTGATTTCTTGAAAAAGAAGGTAAACTAAGCAAGAATAATGAATTTCAAACATCATTATCTGCTGTCTGCATTTGAGTAAGTTTCAAAACTTGCAGATAAAATAGCCAAGACTTCAAATAAGGTCAACTGAAGTTAAATATTTGTCCTTAAGGTCAAAGATTAATGACTATTAATAAAGCAGGTCTTTAAGTACAATTTGACAGAACAACTTGACATTGATAACAGAAAGATACTTGAAAGATAATAGAAAGAACTTGACCCGCTGCTTCTCTGCCACTTATTATTTATGCTTATCTATATGATAATAGGTATCACAAGTATTTAATGATACAGTCTGGAGTTCAAGATGGTGGAAAAGTATAACAGATGAAACCTGAATTTCAGAAAATTGTAAAGTTAATTGTCAAAAAGCTTAGGATCTAGTCCTTAGCAGCTTAGAGCCTTAACTGGACAGATATAAAGAGGAAAGCAGGCTAATGTCATAATCTGTATGATATAATCAATACATATTATCCATTACATAAGAATCCTATTCAATATGCAAGAAATAGTAATTATTCAAAGAATAGTACGTTATGTTACCTAATAGATATTTATGGCGCTTTTCAGTCCACAGAAATTTGGCAATCTCAATCTCAGTTGTGTTATCTGAAACTTCATTTACAAACTTAGCCAGATTATAGACTCTACTTGAAACATAGAAGACAATGTGCCTTCTGACCTAAAGACTGTTTTAGACTTTCTTTTCAAATTTAAGTGCTGTTTCTAAAACAAATTATGTGTGCTTTTCAATTTTGAGCTTAGAATATCCATTAAGTGGTCGTAAGAGACAAAATTACTGTCATGAAATGTGAATATTTTTCTTGGAGGATACGGAAGTATTTTTCATAGTGTTTGTTTTGCTTTTCATTTACTGTTATGCTACTGCATTTTCTAGGCAACAATGCATACTAAAATAATGCCAGTCTTAATTATGTAAGATATATATTGCTGCTTCTTAATATCCTCAAGTATTTCTAGAATTAAAATTATATCTTTAAAGGGACAAAGACAAAGAAAATATAAAAATTAATCTAAAAAAATTTTCTTTATTTTAAAATGTAGTATTTGATACATTGTAACCTTTGTGTCTAGAGTAGACTTCTGGTGTCAAAAAGGAATATCTTAATTGAGCGAGTCTGTTGTGGGGCCATTCAGAATGTGAACAATATTCTTTTACATCATATACTTGGATTTGCATTTGTCATGTGCCAAGGCACATCTCACCATAAAGAAAGACATACATGATTTCATCATAATTAAATATAAACTCTCACATTCATGGAGTCTTCACCAAGAAGGATAGCAATGTGCCTATTTTGGTGGTTTCTTCTTTGCCCATAATTCATAATTTGTTTTCCATTAATTTAAATGTTGACCTGGGTTATAGAAAAAATCTAATCTCAAGTTGGCTCTTACTGTTTGCATAGTATTCAACAAACTGTTAATCTATTTGTAGCTAATTCATTCATCTCAAATTTGTTCAGTAGTGACCTACACTCATGAGAGTTAAAAAAATGAAGTCGAATTTTTAGGTAATTGCAGTTTCTAGGGACTGAAAAATGTATTTCCATCATCATAAAATTCCAAGAGGAATTTTATAAAACAGAAATGTCCTCCACTAATACAATATTATTTTCCCCTCAGTGTCTTTCAGAAAGTATGAAGGTGGAAGGATATGCCTACAGCGTCCCCTCAAAAACTATAGTTAATTTTAAAAAATGAAACATACAAAAATTGTGATAAAAAAAGAATATAGGAAACTTTTTATCACTTTTACTGATATATAAAGTTTCTGTGTTTAACTAGATGGAATGTTTTACTTACTGCTGGAGACAACAAACAGCTAGAGAGAAGGCAGTTCTTTTAGTTCCTAAGAAGTTGTCTTATTAAAACATTGAGATGAAAGGTCCCAGACATCTTTGAGTTACTTACAAGTGTAGCAACAGAGGCAGTGTAAAATATATGAAATATGACTTTACACAAATTTGGAAAATTTCACTACACTCCCTCTTTCACTGATGTAAATATACAGAATGAATTGGTAAATAAAACAATGAAGTTACTAGATTACTTTCTTGTTTGCTTTGGTTTGATTTGCATCTTTGTAAAACAAACAAACAAAAAACACAACAGCAAATCTGGGATACATTCCCAATATATGCAATATTTCATTGTGCATTGCAGCTTCTAGCTTCTTAAAAGAAAGATCAACTATATAGTAGCTTGTTTGCTCTAGGAAGTTTAAAATTATTACTATAGGCAAAGTTCTCTGCATTTATCATTCATACATGTAAAACTTAAATTTAATTCCTTCTATAATGGACTTCATATTCTGTTGAAAGAATTTCAGAGTGTCATAATAACACCCTGAAGATATAACAATTTTTTCCTTGTTAGTACAGAAAAGCTCTGTGAATACTTTATGGTAAGCTATATTCATTGTTGCCTGAGGTACAGTTGGATTTTTTTTCCTCTAATACTATAAAATAGCCCTTTCATTTTCTTTAAAAGCAAGACACTTGGAAATTTTTCTTTTGGAAAATACTTTCCTGCAATATAGCAGCCTTCATCAGTCAGCATCACTAGGGAATGCTGCTGCAGTCTACCTTTTAAACTGCAAGTACTTGATGAGATTTCAAAAATATGGCTATTAAAATGCAATATCTATTTTAACATAAAGCTTAGTAATGTAAAATTTGAAAACAGTTTTAGTTTTTTTCTGAAGTAAAGGTAGTAATTCTTTGTTATTGCTAGTATTATTGAGGAAAAGTGTGTGGTTTGGGGTTTGGTTTTTTTAGGTTTGGGGTTTTTTCCCCACCAAAATCAAGAATATTTTTAAAGTATATTGACTTAAAAATTA
The DNA here is from genome assembly GCA_013401375.1 of Spizella passerina. Lineage (NCBI taxonomy): Eukaryota > Metazoa > Chordata > Aves > Passeriformes > Passerellidae > Spizella > Spizella passerina. The sequence goes on along the minus strand of WBNQ01055888.1, from coordinate 17,931 downwards.
CCTTGAACAGAAAATTTTAAGCAACAATTGAGAAAGAGCCTAAACTCTTGATTTTTTCATAACCTCTATGGCATATATCTTGAGACTCATGGTTTCCAATCAAGACTGTTTATTATTGTTTGTTTATTACAGTTCAGCAGATATGACATCTTCTGTCAACCTAAAAAGTCATTAAGATCTTAGATCAGATTCTCTTAATACTTCCATGCTCCACTATGTCAAGAGTAAAGCTGAAATTTTAGAAAAAGTTAAAAGACAATAAATGAGCACAACAACATTTCAGAATGTAGAGAGCTGTAAGGTCTCCCCTGAGCCTCTTTCTCCAAGCAAAACAACTCCCCCAGCTCCCTCTGCAGCTCCACATAACATGTGTGTTCCAGCCCCTTCACCAGCTCTGCTGCCCTTCTCTGCACTCACACCAGAATGCCTCAATGTCTTTCTCAGGGTAGCAGGGCTCATCATGGTCTAGGCTTCCTCACAAGGGAATAATAATGGGCAGACACTGATCCATTCTCTCTGGTGACCACTGATAGGACCTGTGGAAACGGCATGAAACTGTGTCAGGGAACATTTAGGTTCAATATAAGAAGTAGGTGCCTCCCCCAGAGGGTGGCTGAGCACCGGAACCCAGGGAAGTGATCACATCACCAAGCCTGCCAGAGTTCAAGAAGCATTTGGACAATGCTCTCAGGCACAATGCATTATTCTTGAGGTTGTTCTGTGCAGGGTTGGCCTTAGTGATCCTTGTGAGTTTCTTCAAGATGTTTTATGGTTCTCTGATCCATTTACAAGGGATACAGTCCTTTAGAAACAGATTGCGCTAGTGTGAATCTCCCATGGGCTCACAAGTCCTATCAGGATATCTGCTCCTGCATGAGCTCCTCTCTCCATATGTTCACAGGTCCTGCAGGAAGCCTGCTCAGTCACCCTGAGAGTAAACAAGTGTTTCCTCTTGTTCAGAAGGATCTCGCTGCATCTCAGGCTGTGCTCATCCACTGGGAAAAAAAAAAGAAAAAATAATGTCTTTATTTTCTTTTCACACTCCCCTCAGGTATTTATCAACATTGATGATATTCCCCCTGAGCCTTTATTTCTACAGGCTAAACAGTCACTGCTTTCTCACCATTTTCTTAGAAGAAAAAAGGTCCTTGTTATTTGCTACTTTAAATCAGTAAAGTAACAAATAGCAAGGAGGGCAGCTTACTGACAAGGAATTGCATAATTAGAAAGTGGTTATTCTATGAAACATGTATTAATACAGTCAAATGAAAGTTCTGTCCAAGAAGAACATGTCAACTATCCTTTTTAAAAAAGGGGGAACCTAAAATTTGATGGTAGCCGTAGGTTAACTCCTCAAGAAAACACATGAGTTATTATTACTATATCTAAGGTTGCACCTATAAACTCCTGAATAGATAAAATAGACATGATATGAAGAACTAATAGAAATATTGTACCTTTATATATAGTATTTATGTAAACCACTATTTGTTAAGTAGGAATCTTCCATTTTAATCCATATTTTTCTGCATGCAAGCAATGCATTTTTAATCAACTCTATTTTCAACTGACTGTAATTCAAAAATTGATTTGCTAATTGTGTGTTCTACCTGTCGCTAAACCAGCTAAATTTGCAATTGCAAGACTATGAGGGAGGGGCCAAAAGAGGTTATCTTCTTAGTAAAAAGAAATCACAGAATCAATTATCTGGAAAAGATGTCTGAGACCATCAGATCCAATCTATGGCTGAACACTCTCATTCCAACTGTACCATGGCACTGAGTGCTGCATCCAGTCTTTCCTTAAATGCCACCGGGGACTGTGCCTCCACCACCTCTCTGGGTAGCTCATTCCCATCACCTTTTCTGTCTTTCTTCCTAATGTCCAACCTAAGCCTTCTCTGGCACAGATTAAGACTCTGTCGTCTAGTTCTATCACGTTTCCTGGAAGAAGAGGCCGACCCCCAGCTCGCTACACTCTCAGGTGATTGTAGCGACTGATAAGGTCTTCTCTGAGCCTATTTTTCTCCAGGCAAAACAACCCCAGCTCCCTCAGCCTCTCCTCATGGGACTTGTGCTCCAGATCCTACACTAGCTTTGTTGCCCTTCTCTGGACTAACTTCAGCACCTCAATGTCCTTCTTGAACTGAAGGGCCCAAAACTGAGCGCAGCACTTAGGTGTGGCGAACAACTGCTGAGCGCAGGGCAAAAAGGTCTTTGCAGGTCTTGTGGTCACATATTCTTGATACTAGCCAGGATACCATTGAACTTCTCGGCACATGGACACATTCCTGTCTCATGTCCAGCTGGCTGTCCACCAGCACCCCCAGGTCCATTTCTGCTGGGCCACTTTCCAGCTTCTCTGTCCCCAACCTGTGGCACTGCCTAAGGTTATTGTGGTCAAACTGTAGGATATGACACTTGATCTTGTTGAACCTCATGCTGTTTTGCCTTGGCCAATTGATCCAGCCTGTCCAGGTCCCTCTTCAGGGCATTCCTACCTGCAGATTAACACCCTGACCCAACTTCATGTCATCCATGAATTGCTAATGGTTGACTCTGTCTCCTCATTCAGATCATCAGCAAAGATGTTGAGCAGGGCTTGGCCCAACACTGATCCGTGGGGGTACCACTGGTAACTGGTCCCAGTTGGATGCAGCACCATTCACCACCACCCTCTGGGCCCAGCCATCCAGCCAGTTCCTAACCCAGCAAAGAATGCTCCTGTCCAAGCCCTGGGCTGCCAGCTTTTCCAGGACAGTGCTGGGCGAGACAGTGTGAAAGGTTTGCTGAAGTACACTTAGACAAAATCCATGGCCTTTCCTTATCTACTANTACAGGCTAAACAGTCACTGCTTTCTCACCATTTTCTTAGAAGAAAAAAGGTCCTTGTTATTTGCTACTTTAAATCAGTAAAGTAACAAATAGCAAGGAGGGCAGCTTACTGACAAGGAATTGCATAATTAGAAAGTGGTTATTCTATGAAACATGTATTAATACAGTCAAATGAAAGTTCTGTCCAAGAAGAACATGTCAACTATCCTTTTTAAAAAAGGGGGAACCTAAAATTTGATGGTAGCCGTAGGTTAACTCCTCAAGAAAACACATGAGTTATTATTACTATATCTAAGGTTGCACCTATAAACTCCTGAATAGATAAAATAGACATGATATGAAGAACTAATAGAAATATTGTACCTTTATATATAGTATTTATGTAAACCACTATTTGTTAAGTAGGAATCTTCCATTTTAATCCATATTTTTCTGCATGCAAGCAATGCATTTTTAATCAACTCTATTTTCAACTGACTGTAATTCAAAAATTGATTTGCTAATTGTGTGTTCTACCTGTCGCTAAACCAGCTAAATTTGCAATTGCAAGACTATGAGGGAGGGGCCAAAAGAGGTTATCTTCTTAGTAAAAAGAAATCACAGAATCAATTATCTGGAAAAGATGTCTGAGACCATCAGATCCAATCTATGGCTGAACACTCTCATTCCAACTGTACCATGGCACTGAGTGCTGCATCCAGTCTTTCCTTAAATGCCACCGGGGACTGTGCCTCCACCACCTCTCTGGGTAGCTCATTCCCATCACCTTTTCTGTCTTTCTTCCTAATGTCCAACCTAAGCCTTCTCTGGCACAGATTAAGACTCTGTCGTCTAGTTCTATCACGTTTCCTGGAAGAAGAGGCCGACCCCCAGCTCGCTACACTCTCAGGTGATTGTAGCGACTGATAAGGTCTTCTCTGAGCCTATTTTTCTCCAGGCAAAACAACCCCAGCTCCCTCAGCCTCTCCTCATGGGACTTGTGCTCCAGATCCTACACTAGCTTTGTTGCCCTTCTCTGGACTAACTTCAGCACCTCAATGTCCTTCTTGAACTGAAGGGCCCAAAACTGAGCGCAGCACTTAGGTGTGGCGAACAACTGCTGAGCGCAGGGCAAAAAGGTCTTTGCAGGTCTTGTGGTCACATATTCTTGATACTAGCCAGGATACCATTGAACTTCTCGGCACATGGACACATTCCTGTCTCATGTCCAGCTGGCTGTCCACCAGCACCCCCAGGTCCATTTCTGCTGGGCCACTTTCCAGCTTCTCTGTCCCCAACCTGTGGCACTGCCTAAGGTTATTGTGGTCAAACTGTAGGATATGACACTTGATCTTGTTGAACCTCATGCTGTTTTGCCTTGGCCAATTGATCCAGCCTGTCCAGGTCCCTCTTCAGGGCATTCCTACCTGCAGATTAACACCCTGACCCAACTTCATGTCATCCATGAATTGCTAATGGTTGACTCTGTCTCCTCATTCAGATCATCAGCAAAGATGTTGAGCAGGGCTTGGCCCAACACTGATCCGTGGGGGTACCACTGGTAACTGGTCCCAGTTGGATGCAGCACCATTCACCACCACCCTCTGGGCCCAGCCATCCAGCCAGTTCCTAACCCAGCAAAGAATGCTCCTGTCCAAGCCCTGGGCTGCCAGCTTTTCCAGGACAGTGCTGGGCGAGACAGTGTGAAAGGTTTGCTGAAGTACACTTAGACAAAATCCATGGCCTTTCCTTATCTACTAGGCATGTCCCCCAGTCATAAAGGGAGGTAAGGTCGGTCAGGCATGACCAGCCCTTACTAAACCTTTGCTGGCTGGGCCTGATCCCTCGGTGGTCCTGTATGGTCCCTGTGATCATGATCAAGATGGTCTGTTCCATAATCTTAACAGGCACACCGGCTATGCTGGCCAGCCTGTGGTTCCCCAGATCCTCTTCTGATCCTTCTCATGGGTGGGTGTCACACTGGCCAACCTTCAATCACCTGGAACCTCCCCAGTTAGGCAGGACTGATGATAAATGATGGTTTAACAAGCTCATCAACTAACTTCCCCATCACTCTAGGATGAATCACATCTGGTTTTACACACTTGTGAGAATTAAAGTGGCTGAGCAGGTTACTTACTGCTTCCTCCTGGATTGCAGGGGATCCATTCTGCTCCCCACCCCTGTCTACCAGCTCAGGAAACTAGCTGTCCTGAGGATAACCAGTCCTATTGTTGAAGACTGAGACAAAGAAGGTGTTAAGTACCTCAGCCTTTTCCTCCTCTTACATGACTATAATTATCCTTTACAGAAGTGGCCAGATTAAGTTATAATTGAGCTTTCACCTCTCTAATTTTCTTTCTGCATGACCTAATGACATCCTTAAATACTGATCCTTTTTTCAGAAGTGACTTAACCTCTCTTTTCCCCTGAGTTCCTATGAAAACTCCCTGATCAGCCAGGTCCATTTTTCAGCACATCAGGACAGCCTGCTCCTGTGCCTTCAAGATTTCTTTCTTAAAGTATATCCAGCCTTCCTGGGCCTTTTTGTTTTTAAAGGCTGCTTCCTGAGGGCCTTTCTGAGTCAATGTCCTGAATAGGCCAAAGTCTGTCCTATGAAAGCCCAGGGCAGAGGTTTTGTTAATGCCTCTCCTTACTTCCCTGAGTATTGAAAACATTCATTTCAAGGTTGCTGTACCCAAGAAGTACAGTTTGTAGGAGCAAATCATCTTGGGGTTTATTTTGTCACAATGTTTAACTGCATTGGGTTGACAAATCAGATATATTTTGCCTCTCTGGACAAAATAACGTTTTAGCAATCTGATTGTAACTTACAGATTTCAAATCAAATAATGTCTAGCAGCAGATGCAGTTGATAAATTTTCCAGACCAAAAAAAGTCTTCTGGCCTAGAAATCAAACTGCTGTTGGAAGACAAGGATGAACCAACAGAAATTCACCTCTCTCCTTTACACTCATAGTTTGCCTTCATCAAGAATATCAACAAGTGGAGACCTACCATCAAGGTGTTAAAAGAACTCTGCTTCTCCTTGATCCTGGTAGTGGTTCTGAGTGGAAGAATATTGTATTTTAGGAGGTAGTGATGCTCAGTAGAGTAAACTTGAGCAGGCCCAAGCCTGTGATGTTCTGAACTGAATGTACAACCTGGGCTCCAATTCTATGTTGTACAGCAGAAATCTCGTTTCCACACGTAACCTCAGCCAGCTAACAGAGCAACCAACAGGCAGCTCCTGCTTGTTACTGGTGATTGTGCCACCCGCATGGTCTTATCTTCATCTAAGTGTGAAGAAAGAGAACAAAATTCATAATAATTTATAAATAATATAATATAATATAATAT
>WBNQ01055884.1:0-11412 GCA_013401375.1 Spizella passerina | reverse complement strand
CCTCTTTTAAAAAATAAATTAAATTACCCATTTTATCTTTGCCTCATGGTCTGTAATGTAAGTTTATATGTGAGTACTGTTTTTACTGCATTAGAAAATGAGGAATTAAATACAGTTTCCCAATTCATGTTGTTTCTTTCTGGATCTCAAAAAGCCAATAGATAGAAGTTATTAAATTTTTAGAAGTTTTTTACTAAGATTTCATACAGATCTGGTCTCTCCAACATGAGTCCATGCAGGCATGACCATTATCACTTTCCAGGCCTTGAATAGGTAGGCAGCTTGGAATGTTTTCACTTCTAGTGAAACAGTATAGTATATTTGTACAGCATACACCCAGTCTTTTGTTCTTACAATTTTCGTGAACCCTCATGAGTATCTTTCAAAAGGAAAAGTTTGTATTAATTTTCAGTTTCTCGGTATGCATACTGATAATGAGATGTACTCTCTGCAATCTAAGTATTTACAAACACAAAAAAGTATTTGGTTTGTTTTTTAATTGTGAATCCTCATATCAGATTTTTTTAATATTTTCTTCTCTTCAAGAAGCATACTTTTCTGATGCAGTGATATTAATGGCATTTGTACACCACAATGCAGCCATTTTAAAAATGGGGTTTACATTTTATTGTTCAGTGAGTGTCAGACCCCAATACTGAAATAGAGAGTTTGAAACTAATAGGGTTAAAAGGACTTCTACTGTCTGTATTGTGTATATATTATACCTACATTGCTTATACATTGTTTTTTTCCCCCTAGTATTAGCAATCTGCTTTTGTACTTTGACATAGGGATTTCCCTTGTGAATTTTGTCACAGAAAAAAGAGAATCATCAATATCGCAGTTAAACTTGACTTTCAAAGCTAATAGTATCTCATTTGGGGGCTGAAATTTAATAAATTTTCTTTGATTCTGTTTGAGTTTTTAAACATCAAACAATGAATTGGCCAGGGTGCAGTAAAATATTTAGATCTATTGACTACGGTTCAGAAGGGTAGAAGGCAAAACACTGGTGGTTTGATGTTGATAAATTCTTAGTACCTTAATCCACATTAATGTTTTCTTTTATCTGTGTGCATACTGGCAGCAAAGACACTGAAAAGTTGCTGTGTATATAAGCTATAAAAATGTAAATCAGGGGTGTGTGTGTGTGTGTGTGTGTGTGTGTGTGTGTGTGTGCATGTGTGTGTATTTAAAGCAATGTATTTTGTTATCTTCAGCAAGGTTAACATCTGACCAGAATTACACATGCTGACAGAACACTCTAGAGAGTATGTTTGTTCCACAGGACTGTATATCCTGAACCTAGTGCACTATGTGTGCAAAAAATGTGTAGAGGACCTTTCCTGTTATAAAAATTGCATCATAGTGCATATGTTTGGCAGCCACAGGTATTGACAGGAATTCTTTAGGTCAACTTGGGAAATGTAGGGCTCCCTATTCCCACAGAACAGAGGAACGAATAAAATAAAATCGCTTCTTCTTTGTATCAGAAGATTTGCACATGCTTCTTTCAATCAGAGCAGATTTCAAAGGCTCTGCTATTATTTGAAATCTGTTCACTCATAATCAACATTTTACAAGAATCTAATTTTGTAAGTGATTACAGAAAAGTAATCTGGGATTTAAATGAATAGATTTATGTTTTAATTCATGTTCAGTGCATTCTTGTGGGCAAGGCAGCCTCTAAAAAACCCTGACATTTATTCAAATAGTACTTAGTAAATGGTATATCTATTGATTTATATGTATTTAGAATATATCCAGTATATGTTTTAGAATATATTCAGTGTACGTTTTAGTATTACACTGTGTATTGGGTCATTAGAACAGTAATTTTTTTTTGCAGTACTCACTATTGCTACTCAACAGATGTAGTGTATGCCAAATGAATGGATTTAATCTATTCGTTTCTACTAACTAATATTTGTACGTGTGTCTATCCGTCTGTATTAGAATATAATCTGACTACTGGGATCTCCAGGAGACAGACATTGTAAATTTTGTATTAAATAGAATGAAAAATGGGTGTGTGGCATCCTATGGCGTGTGAGCATAAGTGGTGTGGCTGTGGAAGGCGCGCGTTCAATCCGCGCGGCGGCGGCTCCGCGCTGGCAGACGGACGCACGGACATGTTGCGATGCGCAGGGCGGCGCGGCGCTCCCTTCCCGGAGCGCTCCGGCGTTCCCGCCGCGCCGGGCCCGAGGACAAAAGCGCGGGCGGCGCTGCCGCGCGCGGCCGGCAGGTGGCACTGCGACACCAAGGGCTCGCGGGTCGCCGGCCGGGCGCGAGCGGCCAGGGGCGGCCTGCGCTTTGTGCCGAGCCGGGAAACCGCGCCAAAGGCATGGAGCCCGCGCGGGGCCCCGAGTGCCGCCTGCGCCCAGCCCGCACAAAGCAGCGGCTCCTTCTTCCTCCCGTTCCCCACCCCCTCCCCCCCTTGTTAATTGGAAAGCTACAGGTTAGTTCGTTTTGCTTTGTTTGTGGATTATTCATTTAATTTTGACTTTTGACTGAGTTGTTTCCGAATGAACCTTATTCTGGAGGACTGATACCAGAGTGGACAGAACTCACATGCCAGCTTCTAATTCATGTGATCACATGAACTTTTTAATTTCACAACTCATATTTGCTGGAGTTAGAAGTACAATTACAGTACAACAGTACAATTACTGTTTCTTTTCTTATGAGGTTTTTGCAGGCGACAGATCTGTGAAATGTATACACCAGCTGGGCTACAGAGCCCTTGGTGCCTTTTCTTCTCATTTCAGACCAGGGGAAGATGCTTTTTCTTCTTAACATTCTCTCCCAGCACTCTGAATTAGAGATTTATTTGCAACGAAAAATCAATTAGTCCTAAATTTATTCATGGATTTCAGGTCCAGCGATCAATGCAAGTCCACTCAGTGGGCTCAAGGGGACCCAGTTCATCCCAGTTAATGTGTCTGAAGGGGAATTACCATTGATGCTGTTTTTTTCCCTTTAGGTCAGAGATCAGGCCTTGCTGCTGTGTACTGCAGCAGCCACGAATGACTTCACCCTGGAGCTACCCAAACTGCACCTGGAGACCTTTTCAGAGGAAGGGCTGAAGGGCAGGCCAGAGGCTGCAGCATTTCAGGTTAGAGTCTAAAATAATCCTGTTTCTTGTTTTCATTTTTGCAACTGAGAACAAGAAGCTAGACTGCTCTGAATGTGTGGAGAAGAAAATGCTTCAAAACTAATGTAGTCAACAGCTGAAAGAGAAGTAATTTTCATATGTTCTGTTGGATGTGGTATTTCAGAGATGATGTGAACTTTTATTTGGCTGGTATAATGTTAAATAACTGACAGGGATATGACCATGGAAAACCACAAATTCTGTATTTGAAAATTAATATCACTCTATCCCAGCCCCCTTTCTCTGCTTAATTTAAGCAAGACAAGTAGAAATTAAAAACCGGGGAGAGGAGGCAACGTTTTATGCTGCTACTTGGTCATTATCAGATTTTTTCATATTTCAGTGTTAGAATTAAAAGTGATCTTTAGCACTCATAATTTAGAAGAAACTTCTATTTGGAATACTTTAGTACAGGAGATGTTTTGTTTATGTAAGTTTAAATATTTATGTGTTTCAAAATACTAATTTTATTTGGAGGAAACTGGGGAAAAGAGAAATTAACTAAAAATGTACACATCTTCAGATGTAAAAATGAATTCTGGGCAATGCCTCCTTATTGTTTCTAAGTTTGTTATGTTTTCTCTACAAACTATGCCTTAGTCTTTATAGCTGTGCAGAATACATTATTGTTAAAAGCAGAATATTTCGTTTTCCCAGTCAGAGAACAAAAGGCAGAGTGAGTACATATTTCTTTCATTGTGCTCTTCTATCTGAATCAGAGAGAGTAAAGGTAGTCAAGTAAAGTGCAAGGATATTAGGAAATTAAAATATTGCATAATGTGTATATTTTTCTGTAGTAACCTTTTTAAATTTTTTGTAGATTTTCAGTTCTAGATGCAGTATATAATTTCAGGAAACAGCATCACAAAACCAAACATTCAAGAAGAGCTAAACTGGAAATTTTTCACTGTTGCCTTTTTGCATGCATTTCTTTCAATACAAAAAATATTTAAATTATGTGTGTATTATCATGTTTCCATAATAAAGTAGTAATATGTAACTGCGTGAGATTCTTGTGCACCTTAGAAAGCATAGCTGTACGTCTCTGGCAGAGGGTAGGTTGCAAATACTTCCCCATACAGTGATGATCATTTTTAAAGCTGCACAAAAAGCTCCACAGGTGCATCTTTATTCTAAGAAGCTGTCACAGAAATCACGAGCTTTTAAATACCACTCTTCTAATTTAGAAGCCTGTTTGATGACACCTGCTTCTTTTATTTTTGTCTCATCCCAACTTCCATACTTTTTTGACCTTCCAGTGATTGCAGAAGCATTTCCAAGATAGTCTATTCTGTCATTATTTCTAAGAATAGAAACAGAAGTATAAAAAGTTGCATTTCTCATTTGAACAGAGTACTTGTGCTGTAGCTAACCCATAGTAATGCATGTGCTGCACGAGTAGTGCAGGGATGTAAACCTACTTTTTGTTTACCTGACAGCTTCAGTTACACTTGGTTACTCTGTGCATACACAAACAGCTCCAGTCCTTCAGTTTGTATCACTGTGAGGTTCCTTTCCTCCTTTCCTTTCTCCTTTTCCCTTTTGCTTCTCTTCCTCTTCTCTCCCTATCTCTAGTTACATAGTGCTTTTTTGATAACTTTCTAAGCACACTGTAAAGATTTTCTTATGAAATTTTCCTTTTATAGCTGGGCATGAGCTAATTGATGTTAATTCCATGCAAAACTACATTAAAAGCAATCCTGTAATTTTGAATGAGGTAAACTGTGAGAAATCACTTTATGGACACTACTCCAGTGGAATTGTTTGCCTGCATGTTCTCTAGAACTGCCACAGTTAGTCTGTGGTAAGTAGGACTCAGTTAAAGGCCTCATTATCTACAAGTGTTAGACACCAGGAGTTTTTTCCCAAGTTTAAATTTATTGTTATTTGATAGTATATTTTTTTAAATTGCATGAAAAATTAAGATCTTAAATTTGACAGTGTGATAGGAATGAAGCACTGGCTATTGGAACTGTTGCGTACTGACAGAACATGACATTGTCTTATTTTTATTATTCATGCATCCAGTTTGTAGTAGGTGGCTTAGATCAATAATTAATTATATATCCATTGGTCTGAATGTATCACTTCTTCATTGTATGGAAGTGGCATGTATCTTTTAAAAAATTGTATTCTCTAGTTTCAGCCTTAAGGTAATGAAATCAAATATTTGGAGGCACCATTCTGTATATCTTCTCCAAAGCCTGCACTTCATTGAATGGCTCCTAAATTGCAAAGTTATGTAGTAGATTGAAATGTTAAGTTATTCAACAAGCATATCCTTGCACTAAGCATCTTCTAAAGCCCCATGCAAGTAGTGAAAGTATGACTTAATTTGTAGGCATTTATTAAATTCTTGAGGACTGCAAAGAATTACTATAGTAGTTTGAAAATGTCACTTCAGTTGGATAAAAAATGAAAAAGGTGTAATATCTCTAAGATTAAAATATGATTGCTATAGCTTTGAAAAAGTCTCACCTGATATTTAATTGCTGGGAAGAAATTTTTGTCACAAAATTGTGCTATTTGTTATTTAAGTTTGAAAGTGGAAAATTACCTATTGTTTTCAAGCACCTGTAACACAGTGAATGCAGCATTTAAGGTGTGCTGTTCTGGCCATGCCCTGATGTTCCTACTGGAGACAAAAAGTGGAGCCATATGTAATGCCTCCTATGAATACAGGATATAGGGTTCTACAGGCAACTAAAATGACATGGTATTGCTAATTCTGGTAGTCATGCTTGGCAGATGACTATTTAAATTAACCAGTAGAGGTTATCAGCTCTTTATAAAATACACAATTCAATTGTGTTACATCTTTAGAATGGGGATAAAGTTACTTAATAATCTTAACACTCTTCTTTTTCGGCTCACAGAAGAAGTGGGCATTCAGAAAACTAATGAATTGTCTCAACTACTTTTACATCAAAAATGTAATTGATACTAATGCCAAGCATTATTACCTACAGACAATTCATAAATCCCCCAAATAAATCCAATGAGATTTAAATGTCTATGTATAAATAATTAAGTTTAGGTTTCTTCTGTTTGGAGAGGTAGACACACAAGGGTAGAAACTGGTACAAAAGAAACTTCTTGAAGCAAATTTAGGTACTTCAGGCACATATGTTAATACTGTGTTTTAAAGGAATTATAGTTGATTTCTGCTAAAAAGACTTCTAAATATTTATCAGCATGATCCAACCTATCTGAAGACATGACTTCGGATACTAGTTGAACACAGAAAAGAAATGGGAAAAGGATCTGGGAGTGCTGGTTAACAGTGGCTTCATACAAGCCAGCAGTGCCCAGGTGGCCAAGATGGCCAGTGGCATCCTGGCCTAGATCAGCAACAGCGTGGCCAGCAGGGCCAGGGCAGGGATTGTCCCCCTGTACTCAGCACTGGTGAGGCCACTCCTCAAGTGCTATGTCCAGTTCCGGGCCCCTCCCTCACTCACTACAGGACAGACATTGAGAGGCTGGTGTATGTCCAGAGGATGGCAACAGAGCTGGAGAAGGGTCTGGAGCACAAGTCCTCTGAGGAGTGGCTGAAGGAGCTGGTGTTGTGTAGCTTGGGAAAAAGGAGGCTCAGGGGATTGCTGTCCTGATTTAAAGGACAGGTGTCTGTCAAGGAAGGTGGGAAACTCCCTTTGAATGGAAAATCTAACCCTGTTCCCTCCAAATAATTACAACTTTGAAATTACGGGGCTTTCAGGCAAAGATATAGGAAAAGGAATAACAGTTCTTTATTACTGTATGTGTGTATGTGTAATAAGACAAACCAACAGCAGCAGCTCGGCGCTGACAGAGGCAGAGCCCACACCCGGTCCCAGCGCTCTCTCAGCCGCAGGCGCCTTCCCCGCCGGTNAGTGGCAGAAAATAGCAAGACTGGACAGCATCAGAAAACAGCAGGGCTGGGCAGCGTCAGAAAACAGCAGGGCTGGGGAGAGGCAGGCAGGTTGCTGCAGGCAGCTGCGACAAGCCTCCAGAAGAGTCTCCCTCCAGGAAAGGATTGGGTGTCAGGGTCCCCTTCCCAGTGAAGTCAGGTTTGGAAAAGTCCCAGTTTAACAGCTGCTCTTGCAAGTGGACACTCATCCATGAAAAGGAGATGTAGAGAAAGACAAAAGGTCTGCAGAGGCAGCAAATCCTCTGGTACAGAAATTGTATGCTCAGGAGGGAGAGAGTGGGAGTGAGGCACAGGCCCAGCCCCTCACCCCCAGCCAAAATCTTGTGGTATCTCTGCACTTCCCGAGAGAAAACCCCTCAGCCAAGAGGCAGCAGCAAACTGCACCCTTCCCTCTCCTCTTCCTCCCAGCCACATCCTTTCTCTCTTAACTATTCTCATTAATATCTCTTAGGCAACAAATGGGAGAAAATTTCATGAGAGAAATAAAAAAACCCAAAAAGTCGTAACCTCCAGCAACTTAATGCTCTCCACAGCTACCTGAAAGGAGGTTATAGTCAGGTTGTAGTCAGTCTCTTCTCCCAGGCAACTAGCAACAGGACAAGAGGATATAGGCTCCGTCTGTGCCTGTGGAGTTTCATGTTGGACATCAGAAAGGTGGTAAGGCATTGGAATGGACTTACCAGGAATATGGTGGAATCACCATCTTTGGAGGTGTTCAAGAAACAGCTGGATGTGGGTCTTGGTGCTATGGTTTGTTGGTGTGGTCAGTCAAGGGTTGATGATCTTGGAGGCCTTTTCCAGCAATAACAATTCTGTGATTCTCTCCTCCAGGTAGGTTTGAGATGGTTAAGTTTTCACTTTGTCTTGCCTCTGTTTTTGTCTCTCTCTGCCACCTGCTCTCTGCTGCCTGTTCGTGTGTCCTCTCTGCATGCTCACTGCACACGTGCACTCCTGGCTATGCACACTTGCTGCTGTGTGCACGCTGACCACATGCACTCACTCTTACTTTCCATCTCCCTGCATGCCTGCTTTCTCTGCACTGCTGATTCTGGAGCTTTCCTTCAGTCAGCCTCTGTGTGCTACACTGCCTCACTCTCTCTTCTGCTTCCTGTGCCTCTTTCACGCTCTATCTTGCTTGCTCTGAATCAGTCTTTCTGTCCCTCCTGTCCCTCTGCCTCTCCCTTCCACCTGCCCCATCTTGCTCCCTCTATTTTCAGCATGTATCCATCCATTCATGCAGGTTTAGGAAGTCAACATGGGATTTATATGTACTTCTTTGCCATTCTTAGGTGTTTTGAGGTCATTTAGAATAAAAAGTGCAGTAATAAAATGAAGGCTTATAGTTTTAGAAGTAATATAGTCAAGTACTGACATATGTTCAGTGTTACCATTAATCACTATAAATTTACGAAGAAGTAGGTTTTTTCCATTTAGGTATTCATGCATGATTTAGTCATGCATTATATAATTGTGCTGTAGGTCCACTTTTTCTAATTAATTGGACAAACATAAATGTAGTTTTAGGAGCTTCCTAATTTGTATTTATTTTCACTTGTTTATTAATTTTAGATTTATGCTTGATAGATTAGATGGTGAAAGATATGCATAATTCTGCTGATAATATTCCTCAAAATAATAAACACTTTCTCATTTCTGTGTTCACTTGTCAATAAAAAAGTTCTTACCAAATTGAGGAAGCAAGTGATTTCAAAGGTAACATTATAATTCTGTCATCAGATCTTATCCTGTGCATAGGGCTTGTCTTTCAAACATAAATCAATTCTGGTAAGAGGACTTAATGAGATGAATTAATCGTAGAGCAGCTGCTTAAAAACAGTATTACTAGTATTTTAAATCTTGTACTTCTGTTTTAAATTTTTTTTCTTTTATTAACATGGCTGTTAAAAAGAAAATTATCTTAATGCTTCAGAAAGAAGAAATGGTCTTAATGATGCATCATGCACACTTTTGTAGTGTTTTATTTTTACTTACATTTATTACTTTTAATTTTACACTGTTTCACCAGAGAAGGAACTATCAATTGAATTATAGAGGCCAGAATGCTGCCTCCTCTGGTATCAGATTGCTGTTTCTTGTCAAGTGAAACTGGGTCTTCATTGTCCAGGAGTTTAGCAGCTGCTGTCAGCTGGGCTGCCCTCCCATCTCCGAAAGGACCAATTTTTTCTTCTGCTCTCCAAAAGGACTACTTTCATACCTAGTGTCAAAATGTGGTGCTTCTGGACTGACCACAAGGCTGTCTAAAATACACTGTTTAAAGAGAAAATTGATTCTTTATTACTCTGTTGCTACTTTACACTTTCATTTTGAGTTGAAGTACTCATAAATAAGTAAATGTTTCAAAAGCATTAGAGTGGGGCAACACTTCTTGCAAACCTAACCTATTACTATCATTAATCTAGCAATATAAAGTTGGTGTAGGAATTTAGCAATGATTGACATCCAAGTAAAGTCTGAATCACCAAACTGAAGAGATGTAAAGTGGAGAACTCTAATTTAATCTTCATGAAAGAGTTCAGCTGGTATTTGGGGTCATGTCTCCAGATATGGTGTATCATGCTGCTAAATATTTGGAAGCCATTTTACCATAATTCTGTATAATTACTTTAAAACATAAGATTAATGTATATTAGGAAAATATTGTTTAATATGTTAAAAATGAGATATCTTCTAACTGCCAGTGATAGTGATGTTGGAAATTTGCCTTCTATAATTTGAATTTCACACTGTTTCTGCTTTCCACAACTTAACTACTCAACTTCCTTTTCCTCTTCACAGCATTTCTGTTAGCAGTCTTTTTTTCCTCTCCCATACAGGCCCTCTCTCCTTCCCTTTTTTCTCTGCTCCTTATCATTAGCCTCTTTCCCTCACTTTTTCAGCCACCCTAGCACTTCTTTATTTCTTCAATTGCCTTTCTTCATCCTACTAAATTAGGACAGATTATATGAAGAACCTTCTTAGAGGGTGTTGTAGTTAGCTGGAACACTCTTGCACTCCAGCCCTGCTAAGTCTTGGCCTTAGGGACCATAAATATCAAAGTAAGTGTCTGTAATCACCAATTAATCAATTACTGAAAACTCTCTTCGAGCCTGTGACACTACAAACTCTTGTCCAGCCCCTTTTGTAAGCACTATCAGTTTTGTAACAACTTTGCAGCTAAGATGATGATTTTTATGATTATCTTGAATGCCAAAGTTGGTATATAATCATTTAGCCTTTCAGTAACCTTTCTCAATGGAAGGTTTACTTTTTTGGCCTTATCAAGCAATCATGTTAACTATCTGTCTTTGTCAACTTAGACTTTTTCATATATTTGTTGCATGTGGGTGATGTCTTAGGAATTACCTGTGCTAATATTCAAGAAAGCTCTTTAAGAACTGTGTAAAATACAATCTTAATTAACTAAGTTTATTTATTTAGTTTTGCTTCTGCTTGTAATCCTGGGATTTATTTTTTCACCTGGCTACCATGTTGCTGCATGTTTTAGCAGGAGGCATCTTTCCTGTTTACTACTCACAGTCCTTTCATGAGAAAAATTACTCTAGAGTCATGGTGATCCCAATATGTATCCAAAGCTGCCTCAGTCAATAAGAGCAGACTCCTAATAGCTGTAATTGAAAAATAAAGCATCATTTTATCACAGATGATATCAAATATAGTTCTCATGACACCTTGTTAGGCAGATATTTTTACTTCAGAAATCCTGTCTTTCAGAACTGCATGTGTTTGTCTGTGCACAGCATCTTCAGAAAAGGAGTAGTTTTCACAGATAGCAACAGTATAAATTTGATTAATTTTTAGAGAGTGTGTACTGTGTACCATTGCGATGCAGACACGTCCATTAAGAAGCATAGATACTTAATTGTTGGTAATCATGTGGGTTACAAATTAAATTCATGAAGTGAAGACCATGAATGATTGGAATTGACTGAAGTTTTACATTTTTTGTACTGGGTCTTTTAATTTCAAAAACTAAAAAAATGCTGAGCAAGTGAAACTTAATAAGACAATAGACTATATTACACAAATGTTTAAGTAACAGAAACAGAATCAGACTATTTTCTATTTTTACATTAAGAAAAACCTTCTTGCTGAAATGCTGAGACTTTTGTTTAGTCTTTTTTTTTGCTTAACTGCTTAGTAGTCCATTATTATAAAACATGTCTCCATGTTATTCTTATCAATTGCTTACAGAGGAAGAAGAAATTATTAAATATTGCACTATATTAGTATAAGAATTTTGTAATGGAATCACAGGAGACATTGCTGCCCAGATACTGTATTTTGGTGGTCCTTGTAGTTAAAGACCTGGGAGAGGAAGGGTTATCTACAA
>WBNQ01055883.1:0-18298 GCA_013401375.1 Spizella passerina | reverse complement strand
GCTCTGTTAGACTCGTGGGAGTGTCTCTCCCTTTATTATTCTCTTTCTTGAGATTTTCAATGTGAACTCTCTGGCCAAAGCCCTTTGTGAGGTTTTTGCTGAAAGCCATTTAAAGTAAACTCAGATCCAGAAAAATGGATTTTTGTATACAGTATAGTGAAAACCTCATTTTCTTGCTACATTTTTATAATTTTTGGGTTAATTACAGGAAAGAAAAAATTACTGTAATTCTTTGTATAGAAAAAAAACTTCATAGCAGGAAGAAAAAAGAAGTAAAGATCAGGACTAGAACATAAGACTGCCTTTTGATATATGCCTTCAGTAATGTTTTCTGATACAACTGAAGTGCCTCAAGAATGGATTTTGCTTAGGTCATGAATCTTAGTTTTTTAGATGAAGATGATCTTTGACGAATCAGAAATTACTTTGAGAAGGATTAGGAAACCCCAGAAATTATTAAACCTGCCCAGGAAACTGCTGAGGAAGGGACAGGTGAGAGGATCTTTAACAAAGGAAAAAAGTTACCTTTTCTTTTGTACTCTCTTTCCATTTTGAAGCCATTTGGTCTTCATATGTCTGAAGGGCTTAAAGAACATAACCTGTGGCAATTCCCAGCTGATCTTATTTTGTTTTAGCAGCACATTTGATATTCTAGTATCAAATGTTCTGCTAAAAATATCAGTGCCAGGTTAGCATTGTTTTAAAACCTTGGTTTTTACAACAGGGAGGTTAGAAAACTCAGATTTACTCATCTAGCACTTTCAGTGACAGCAGTCACTTATCTACAGTACAAAGATAGCAGCTTTTAGATCTAAAAATGTTTTAGCCACTAGAATTCTGAGTTAATTCATGGCTAAAACTGTATGACACAGAATGATATGTCAAATGCAAAATGAACAATATTTACATTTCAATATGTTTATAAAAGTTTAAAACCAGCACGGAAGCAGATTAAAAGGTGTAATTTCTTTGTACTTTGACAGCAGTTTGTACTGAATCATAGTAATTTTAAAATTCATACACTGATAATGTCATACAAGAAGATTTTAGACACAATAGAGGGATTAGGAATTAATTTCCTAAGTCTGCTTTTTTCCCTATAATGCTTATCAAAAAGAAAGAAAAAATATTTAACTACACAAATTGGTAGATTCAAACAGGTAACCACCATACTCATCCAAGTTTGCATTACAGGAGAATTAAAAATTTTGCTTTTTTTCTTTAGCACACAAACTGCAAGATTTTCTCAATTCTGGAATTTGCATTTTTAAACCATAACTTAGGTATATGTTTTAGGAGAAAGTCCCAGGTCAGTCTAGGATAGCGCCAAATAATCTAAGCCTAGATAACCTTAAACTTTCCTTCGTTATGCTGTAACAAGATTTACAAAGAGCAGAGGGTCTTTCAAGTAGCCAAGTCTCACACTGTTAATGCCAACAATCTGACTTTAATCTGAAGTTGTGAAAAACACCAGCACAGGGATTTGTGTCTAATTTATTTTAGAATTACCTAGAATTCAAAATTGAACACTGCACAATATTAAGTAGAACTCTCCAAAGTTCTTTTGGGGGAGGGAAAAACTCTGCAAAAATGCAAAAAACATCTTCTCTTACCAAATGGGTGGAATAATCCAGTGCACAGGTAATTTTGTTATCTGCAGTATCAGTCTGCCCTCCACACACAGAACAACACTCCCTGCACACAAAAAATTAAATGTGGAGTTTGAAAATTGCAGTGTTGTTTTTGTTTGAAGTCAGTAGTACCAAACAGGGTTTGCATTCATATTTTATAGCACATCAATGCCAGGCAAACTTTTCAATGTTGTAAAATTAAAGAGAGATATTTCCCCCTGGTTTTTAAAGTGTTTATTTTCCTCTTGGTGCTTTTTTGTTCATTTTGGCTTGCGTTTTTTTTTGGTTGGCTGTGTTTTTTTGGGTTTTTTTTTGGGGGGGTGGGTTGGCTTTCTCTTTCTAGATTTCCCTCTCTTTGGAAATTATTTTTGATACACCAAATCACAGTCCTTCACAACATCACAGCTTCGCAAAAGATGTGTTTGTTTAACTTCTTCCCCATCTATTAATTCTCCAGGCAGCATGGCACTCTTTAAAGTCAGTGTATACATTCTTAGCCCATCAATTCAGTTTTGCTGGGAAAAGCATAAAAAAAGAAGTGACATTGGCAGTTTTTGAAGCAAGGCTGATATGGCAGGAATCCCTGCTGTTACTAGTTATACCTACAGAGTGATAACTACCTCACAATCATCCTTTTATTATCACCTCTTATGGAACTTCATCATTTTTACCAGTGAGGTAAATAAATGTTGATTTTCAGAGTTTCAACACGGCAGCAGCAGCCTAGGGATGGACAAAGTAGGAGTGAACATTGCTTAGGAACTGGAAGAAAAAATGAGGAAAAGGAAAAAAAAATATCAATTGAGTAGGCGTGGATCTAATCACTGTGAAGCAGAAATTGCTTGGAGGGTTAAAATATAACTTCTGGTAGAAATTTTCATAGGTACAGGAGGAACTGAGGTTTGCAGCACTCACTGCACTTCAACAGAAGTAGCAAAGTACTTGTTTTGTACCTTGTTTTATACCAAGGTACTTGTTTTGGTGCATAAAAAAAGGGATTGAAGATGGAAGGCACTGAAAACCAGGTGTTACACAGTTCACTGAAGAGTGCCTCACTCCTCAGGTCCTTGGTTTAATACAGGGCAGGTGCTGTCCATGCCCTATTTCTGTGGCAGAGTTTAATGGCTAAAGCAGCCTCTGAAGAAGTCACGGGGCCTGAGTGCTGCTGTCCCACTCTTCTCAGGAACCTGTTAAAATACAAAATATAGCAGGGCTGGTCAGAAATCTCTTCACTCCATGAAATGGGTTATTATACATTTAAACAAATGAGGACAGAGAGACAAAACCCCAAAAGAACTATTATTCTCTATTATTCTATTTAACAAAGACAGAAAATCTTCATTTCTGGTCTTTCCTCTCCATTATTGTCTGTCCACAATAATTAATTCAGTGGTACTGTATGGAACAAGCTGCTGACTTCTGAGCAATCACCTCTGTGGTATCTAAGTCCTGGCACTGATTGCACAACTTCAACTTTAAAACTTTCAATAACTGCAATGATATTTGGGGATGGTTGTCATTAAAAATTAAATATGTAATGTAATGTAAATGTAATTAAATAATCTGAATTTCCTGGACTGCCACCCATCTAATAACTAGTGATCTAAAAACATAATTGTGAATTTAACATAAAATTCCTTTATATTTTTGTATTTGTCACTAATCTTTTAGCTATCCTCAGGTATTTGTTTCCATTTTATCATTCCATTTCAATGGACCAGCTATGGGGATTTTTGAAGGAGTTTTGAATGAGTTAGAGATCTCTGAGTTGTTTTTGATGATGGAATTTATTTTTCTTCTGCTTAGGCAGGAAGAGTGAGTTCAGCTCACATCTTCACTCCATGGCTCAGAAGGTCAGAAGACCCTCAATTAAAAGACATTTAATGAATTATTGACCAATGAAACACTGCCAACAAGGATATTTATGGTTTTGACCCAATCCTTCAATATTTTATCTATGGACCCATGTTACAGTGTAAGCTTTCGTAGTCAATCATGTTATGACACACAAACCTATAGTGCTGCATTCTAAACTCCTTATTTACCTCTGCAACTATTTCAATTTTTTTCTATATCTTAAACTCTAAAACTCTAAACTTTCCTTTACTTACCTTAACATGCCTCTGCTTTAAACTATAAATCCACATTCTCACTTCCAGCACCTGAGATTGGGAGCCTTTTCCAAGGTCTCAGATCAAATCCTGGGTTTAATTCCAAGCTTTGCCTTACAAGCCCAAAGTTCTCAGAGTTCCCTGCATTTCAAATTCCAACAACCAGAATATAAAATGGGTCCATGAACCATTTTATGGAAACCCAGAAGATGCTGAGTTGGAGTCCAGGCGTTGCCCAAGTTCTTCCTGAGCTCAGCCTTGCCTGGGGACCCTTCTTCTTCTTCTTCCAATTATTTCAAAGGCATTAAGAGCAATCAATCTTTACATACTCCCGGTTCTATCAAGTATGCAATAAAAATGATTAACAGTAGCATCATAAAAATTCATCAGAAGCCTGTTCTGAAATGTATATCATCTTGCATTCAATATTGATCAATTAATAATTCCTAAGTAGCCTGATATTTATTTAATACAACTAACCTTTACACCAAATCTGATTTTCAATAGCATTTAATTAACCTGTGCAATGACTGCAGTTGTGTACGTAGATTAAAAATTTGTAAAAGTAATGGCCAGTTAGGCAGCAACCAGTACAATTTGTACATACAGTGACATTAATTATGCTTTCAAATTAGGCACATCATTGCTCTGGATGATGTGGAATTCTGCCCTTATAAGTGTATTCCCTTCAACTTTTCACAAATATTTCCAAGTATCATCTGTACATAGTGAAACTTATTCTTAGTCCAAAGAGAGCCTATTAAAATACAAAAATAAACAGTGTGTTTATCCAATGTTAATCTATTTTCTAATAGAATTACTTTTTTTCAAATCGAGTTTTTTTTTTAAGAAAATAAGATATCAAGGTAAAGGGTTTCCACAGATAGTTTTAAGCACTTATTTGGAAAGAATCTTCTTTTGGCTCCATAACAAAATACTATAGGTAGGAAAAACAACCTGTATGCAACTTCACACACAAAAAGTAGAGTTAACTGAAACTTTGAGGTTTTCTTTTTTACCTGCAATGTCACTGCAGTCACTTCTTCACCAGCACCACAATTTTAGTTTTCCCTTCACACTTGTGTCCTGAATGTGGCTGTTGTCCTTTCACAGCCTGTGACACCAAAGAGGTCAACAGCAAATTTGTGCAGCACAAAGCGACACTAACTCAGCTAAAGACGATCCCACTTGTTCAGCTGATTTTTTTTAGGCAAAAACTCATTCTGGGTTCTGCATTTCTGAATCCTCTGCCCCCACGTTTTGATCTTCACTGCAGGACAATCTCAGGGGCAGAAATAAATGGTAATGTGGAATTCTCTTTGAGTGCCTTCAGCAACAGGGGATGGCCCCCAAAAAAGTCTCCTTTCTTCTGTCCTTTAGAGGATAAATTAATGTAGGTAAAAGTCTGTTCTTGGGGTGTAAAATGAGTATTTGCTCGTTTTGATCTGACTCAGAATGTACAATGATAGGAGTGGTTATTTCCGATTTCAGTGGACAAGGAAATTTCTCAAATACAGCTCTGGAATACCTCTGAATTTTCCCAGTTCACCCTCAAATGAACAACCATTCCTGCTATTTCCCACAGTAAAAAATTCTGTTCATGAGAGAAAAATATAAAAATGTCAGTGTGTTAAAGAACTGGAAGGAGATACCTTTATTTGATGGAATGAGCAAACTTGAAAAGACAGTCCTAAGAAATTTCTTGTTTGAGTTTTCCCCAGGAGGTCGCAGGTTTTCAGTGTCTGGGATTTTCACAATTACCACATAGTGGCTATACTTCCAGACTAGGAGAGAAGGAAATATTTGTCATTAACTCTGTTCCCTATATCATTTAGATACATGTGAACCCTGCCCTGCAAAAATATCATATTACTACAGCAAAAAACCCCACAGCCCCTTGCTATTTTTCCTTGGTATTCCCAGTTGTTATTTTTAAAGGCACAATATTTTATACTACACTAGAAGAGTCTGCCTCCACCATGGAAATCATCCTTTAAGTGCCATACAGTGACAGAAATTAAAGAAAATACTGGTATACAGAACTACATAGTTCACATTTCAAAATAACTTCAGACCCTCAGGGGAAAAAAAAGTCATTTGAACACCACCTTCATTTTGCCTGGCAGCTTGTTATATGAAATATGGACAGGTAATCACATAGAATTTAGGACTTGGCAAAGTGCAGCCTGCTGCTTTAGGACTAAAAGAGTAAAATAGAATAAAATAAAATAAAAACCACTAGGTCAAATTCAGAAGAAAATCCAGTGGGTCTGAAGGGAATTTAAGTTGGAGTGCTTCCTACTCCTGTGCTGTACCAGATCTGAACCATATTGGAATAGGCTGACCCCAGCCAGCAGTTCACACCCCTCCAGTGGGGTGGGGGAGAGAACAGCATGGATGAAAGTGAGGAAAACCTCATGAACTGAGATAAAGACGCTACTAAGTGCAAAAAAAACCCCAAAAGCACAAAATCAAGTGATGCAAAAGTCCTCTCTCCCCATGCCCAGCCCGTGTCAGCTGCAGCTGCAGAAGGTGGCATTGTTTCCCAAATTAACATGAGAAAAACTCTTTTTATCAAGTCGGTTTTTCTATCCTTACACCAATTAAAGCTGCTTCTGCCTGATGTGATCAAGAAAACATCTTCACATTTTTATTAATGCCATTCATACATTCCAGTATTTCTGTTAACCTTTCCTTTTGCTTCCATTACCTGTAAGAGCAATCTGAACATAGTTATTTTCTCAAAAAGAGGTCACCAGAATAATTGTGAGTATAAGGACTGGACTTGATGATCTTTTCCAACAGAAATGATTCCATGACCCTACAACACAGTGGAAGCTTGTCTGGTTAAACACACAAAAATTGCAGCAGCAATTCTGTAGTGATACAGTTCATACAACAAACACTGTTGTGGCCAGCTCAAAATTAAGTGTTTTTAATAATAACAGCCAGAGAGTGTTGTCTCTGGAAAACAAAAGATTTGACATAAAAAGAAATATGTTGAATCCTACAGAAGAAAATTATAAGAGCATGTGTTCTTTTATTTTGAGAATAAGAATCAAAAGGGGGTTAAGGAGAGTAAAAACATTTTAATTAATCATTAAGTATTAAATAAGTGAACTCTGATGAGTTTTCTTTAAATTCTAGTTTTTGCAAAATTGTTAAACAAGTTGGTTTAACTTAATAATGAAAAGTTGGTTTATCAGCTTTGTGTATAACATTGTGTATAACAATGTGTAGAAGAACTTGAAAATATAGTCCAGGGCATATAAATCCTCAATATTATGGATTAGTTTTGATTTACAGGAGATGCAGAGACAATGCTGCTGTTGGAATCAGACACTTTTCTCTGTTCATGAAACCTACTTTGAATTTCTGTTGTTACTGCTGAAAGACAGAGTTTTTCTCTTCATGGCCTCACTGACTGCTTTAATATATCTTCTGTCATGCTGCTGCTGTGGATTTCATCTCTTAAGGGAAAAAAAAAGGCAGAGAAAAAAGTATTAAACTGCACAGCAATCTATAAAACTATAGGCATTTGGAGCACTGTGTGTCTCTGATTAAAGGCAAATAGTGCATATATGCTGATGTTTTCTCTCTATTTTTTGAAGGACATAATGCCTGGTTTCATTTTAATAATACTAATCGGAGCTTCTGTGACAATATCCTATTTTTGTTTGATGATAGTGTGGCCCTAAGATCATTCCTCACGTTGGGAAAGCTTTAAAGCAGAGAGCACTTCCCATATCTATCCAACAGGCCACTATTGAATGACTGTGATTCATTAGTGAGATGGGAAGAAAGTTCCTTGAGATCAGCCCTGAAAGCAATCTGTCATTAGAGCAGCACATTAGCTTTCCTCAAATTCATTTGTGAGACTCTTTGCAGGAAATAGTGCCTAATAAAGTAAGGAAATGACAGGGGAATATTGGAGACCTATTAAAGCATTAAACCTAATTCTTTCCCAAACACAATAAAGGCCAGCCAGACAACCACCTGTAATGTTGCATTAATTTTCTAAGAAATAGGGAAGAGTTTGTGTTCATAACTATGGGGATCTAACACACGGGTCACTGCAACACTTTGAATTGTCCTTGTCCTTGCACAGAAGTGTGGCTGCTACAGCCTGGACATTCTGCCACTGTTGTGACCTGTCTGGGTTTGAAAGGACAGGTGTTGGCTAAGGAAGGCAGGAGCCTGCCTTGAAAGAGAAAATGTAAACCCTCTCTCCCTCTGAATTGTTGTAATTTTGAAATTAAGGGACTCTGAGCTACAGACATGGCAGTAGGAATAACAGCTNAAGCTGCTCCTCTGGGAATGCAGGGGGCAAAGGCTGCTGGGGTGTCCCAAACCTCAGATTGGATCCAGGTAGGAATGCTTGGCTCCTCCCCTGGGCAGAGCATCTCCCCATGGGATGCTGGAATTGGATCAGCCCTGCAGGGACTCAGTGGCCATGGACAGCAGAGATCTCCTGGAGGGAGGATTGGCTGTGGGAGAGATAAAGAAAAACTGCCCAATGGACAGAAGAAATCTGCCCCAGCCCTGACAGATGGAAATAAAACACACACCCCCAGCCACATCTTGCAACCAAAGACAGAACCTCAGTGCTAACACCCAGGGCAGAATTCCCTGCTTCCAAAAACAAAGCCTGGGAAGGCAGGGGTTGTGCTATTCTCTGAACCCAAAGCACTATGTTGCACTTTTAAAAAGACAAAGACCTTTGAGATCTGAATAAACAGCTTAATTTCGTGCTGATAAAACGTTCTGTGAACCTGAAATATTGATAGCTTTATACAAACATTAGCATTCATAGTTTATGCTTTTTACTGAAACTTTCTTAAACTATGTTAGAAGAGTAAGTTTGATGCAATCTTGTGGACAAAGAGATAGAATTTGAAGTTTGAATTTAAAAAGAAAAACAGAAAAACCGAGGAAGAGAAACTGCATGGGAAAATATTTCAAAGAAAGTATAAGGCCAGTGCTCTCTTGTGATTCTTACTCATTCATTATCTCCAACAATTCTTCATTCTTGTCTTTTGGGAATCCATCCTATGATCAATTTCATCAGTGTTTTCTTGCCAGGAGTATTTGTGCATTAAAAAGCAAGAATTCGCTTCATGTTTTCATTTGGCGTGTAAGTTGCTTGAGAAAATGAAACAGAAAAGATGAAATCATATTTTGTTCAAAATATGTTCTGCAGTGAACACATTCAGTGTCCTTGATCTAAGAATTAATTTATATATATATATATATATGTATATATAAAATTTACAAATTATATAAATTTATAATATATTTTTTTCCTCCAATATTAGTATGTTAAAACAAGAGTATTATTTTCTAGGACCCAGAGCCCAGGATACTTTCTGATGTGCTGGAAGCTGGCTGTGGAGCTGTCCCATGTGTGATTTACTGCCCTCCATGTCAGAGACAGGAGAAGCTCACTTTTTATTAATTTGAAATACTAGAGGAACACTGGCTGTGAGATTGATCTCCCAGCTGCTCTGCTTTATGGACAGGCAGTAGAAATTATGGCAACTCCCTTGGGCATCTCCCAGGGGATGCTGGAGGGAGTCACAGTCTCCTGGATTGCCTCGTGTTTTCTGCACATTCCCAGGGCTTGGCAGCCCTTTCATTTTGCTCCTTACAAATTCATGCAAAGGCCAAGTACGTGTGCAGCTCTGCACAGGGAATTTATGGAGTCTTTTTCAGCAAGTAGCTAAATTAGCCTCTTCACCTCTCACAGACCTGTGTACTGCATCTTTTCTAAACAGGTAAAATCTCTTCTATTAACAGTGATCCTCAGGGAGCGCCTTTGCCCTGCTACTCTTTCACATCATATCGTCTTCTGGGCTGAAAGGCCACGCAGTAGTTAAACCCAGAGAGTGACCTGAGCAGGGGAAGGCTCTGGGATGTTTTTGTATTCAAGTTCTGGATATGTAAAAAAGGCATTTTCACATGGCAGTCTGCTCTTAAAACTAACATTTATCCACAGGTGATACCCACACTGAGTTTCTGAGAACCAATCTTTATACTGGGTTCCCAGAAGCGTCAACGCATGATTTATAACTTTTTTAGAGTGAGAAACTCTATCTAACTCTCCCAACACATAAGAAAATATTGCCATCTCTTGCTCCATGCAGGAAGTGCAGCTGCTTCCTCCAGATCCTCCTCAATTTTCATTGCTCTCTGCATACCTCTGTTACAATTCAATTGTTTTCAGAAAAGCTGGGCTACTTTGATGCCTCAGGTTTCAGCTTTTCTATTTTTCAGATTCTGGGCTGTTTTAGTATGTGAGTCTGAGCTTCACATTCAGGGATGGTGAGCTCTGTGCACCGAGCAGGGAGACAAAACAATTCCTGCTCCAGCTGGGCACCAAGGACAAATGATCCCAATCTCAGNTCTGTCCAGCCTCTGCTCTAGGGCAGCCAGCACAAGGCATCAACTTCTGTTTCACACTAGAAAGCTTAATTTCAATGAACTTGCCTTGTAAAATGTTGAAACAAGCATAATGCTCTTATTTTGCAGTGGTAGGGTTGGTTAAAGATTAATGGGAATGATGTCATTAAGTATAGGGAGATTTCTTACATTTTTAGAGGTTCAGTCTTGAGGTGGCTGCTGAGAAAAACAGCAGTGCATTTAGTGCTGAGAGAAACAACAGTGCTTTTAGTGCTGTCACTGCTACTTAGAAATCCTTGGCTCTTACCTTGATGCCGTGGCCTGAGGTGTGTGTTGTGGAAACTGTTTAGAATTTGTAATAGAGGTAAACATGGAAAAAGTCCTATTCCAGTCTTGCTCCAACATGTTCTCCCTCTAAACTTCTAACAAGTACAATCTAAACCCACAGAATACACACACATACTTAATACCTTATCTAGTCCACAACCAACCTTACCTCAAATAATAAAAACTTACAACAAGACAAGCACTTGTCAACATATGACAATAATCCAACCAAACACCTTAGGGAAAAAAAAAAAGAAATCAAAAAACTTTTAAAAACAACAAATCAAAAACTAAAAAAAAAAAAATCAAAATTCTCCATGTAACTGTTCAACGAAATAATTCCACAAAAATAATAACAACAAAACTCACCAAAATCTGTATTTCAAATGGAGAAAATGTAAATATATAAACAATATTACCCAAAGTCTACAAAAAATACAAAACCCCTACCAAAAAACTCCAAAAAAACCACAACACACTACAACACAAATAATAACCGTAATTCATCGACTTTCATATTTTTACAGTTTGATTTTTCTTTTTCTTCACACAGATACTTAGAATTACAATTTAATCTTGTGATGTCCCAAAAAAAACAAACAAAAAACCCACTAAAATGAAAAATTCCACACAGAACAAAAACTCTCCAACTCCAGACAAGATTTATGGTGCCTACAGGCTTCTGCTCTATTCCCAATTTCTTTCTATTAGCTTGAACACTTCTAATTGCTCAGGTCAAGCATTCTTGATTTACAAATAAAAGTCATACACAAGTATTACATCTCGTATAGAGGGCTAGAGATACTTGGTGGCATGAGGTGAGTGGTGCAGGTGACCCTCCTGAAGGACAGGATGCCATCCAGAGGGACCTGGACAAGCTCAAGAGGTGGCCCATGGAAATCTCCTGTGGTTTAACAAGGCCAAGGCTGGTGCTGCACCTGGGCCAGGGCAGCCCCTGGTACCAGTCCAGGCTGGGGATGAGCAGATCCAGAGCAGCCCTGGCGAGAAGGACTTGGGGTGCAGGTGGGTGAGAGGCTGGACATGGGCCAGCAGTGTGCAGCTGGAGCCCAGAAAGCCAATGCCAGCCTGGGCTGCACCCACAGCAGCCTGAGAGCAGCTGGGGAGGGAATCCTGCCCCTCTGCTCAGGGGAGATCCCACCTGGAGCTCTGCATCCAGCCCCAGGCTCCCAGCACAGCAAGGACAGGGAGCTGCTGCAGTGAGCCCATCAGGATTAGAGGGGATCCTGCCCCCCTGCTCTGCTCAGATCCCACCTGGAGCTCTGCATCCAGCACAGCAAGGACAGGGAGCTGCTGGGGTGAGCCCAGAGAAGCCCACCAGGATTAGAGGATGGGGCACCTCTCACAGCAGGACAGGCTGAGGGAATTGGGATTGCTCAGCCTGGAGAGGAGAAGGCTTTGGGGTCACCCAGCTGGGGCCCTCCAGTGCCTGAAAGGAGCCTGCAAGAGCAGTGGAGAGGGACTTCACAATGGCATGCAGTGACAGAACAAGGGGGAGCTTTACAATGAAAAAGAGTAGCTTTATATCAGATTTAGGGGGAAATTCCTTGCTGTGTGAGTGGGGAGGCCCTGGCACAGACTGCCCAGAGCAGCTGTGGCTGCCCCATCCCTGGAAGTGTTTAAAGCCAGGTTGGATGGAGCTCTGAGCAGCCTGGGATAGCAGAATGAGCCCCTGCCCATGGCAAGGGTCTTCAAGGTGATGATCTTCAAGGTCCCTTCCAACCCAGGCCATTCTATGATTCTATGATTTGTACCATAGCTGAGTAGGAGTCAATATTTTTGCTTTCTGCTTTTATCAGATTATAAATAGGTATTCTTAGAATATATGAGAGTGCTGATGTTTTATAAGCATTAAAAATTCCTTGTTGTTGTTATTTTTCTTGCCTAGATGTTATGAAATGAAGATTTTCCTTATTAATAAGCTGAATTTTAACATTTACATCAGAGGATTTATTTTTCTACGGTGAAGAAGGCCATGTCCTTTAGGCCAGTGTAAGATTTAAGTTTCTTCACTCATCAGCAAAGTTGCATTATTTATTTAAAGTTTTTTCACCCTTGAATGGAATGATTTATTGTCTTAGAAGTGAGACACAAAGAATATTACTATTGACTTATTAATTCAATACAGATACTGTTCATGACTTAACCTTTCAGTTCTCACATCTTGTGAGGTTTTAGGCCAGTAACCAGTCAGTAATTTCACCAAAAATTAGGAACTCAGCCACACAGAGGATGATACAGATACTTGGTTAAGTCAGATTCAGGGACTTAAATTGCAATTGAGCCTAGAAAACTCAAGACAACAATCATGATCTGTTTTTTCCATTATCACTCACCATGGTTGCTGCAGGAAGGAAACAGAGTTTTTCCCTGACAGAGGATTTCAGGTCAGACATGGTGTGGCAAAAACATTTTTGGCCACCCTCAAACCCTTCCTTCTGCTGGCTTAATGCTGCTGAGGTCCTCAAGGAGGTCATGGAGGGAAAAAAAACAACCTAAAATATGTAAATACAAAACAAAATGAAAACCATGCACACACAGGCAAAAAATCCACAAGCCAGCAAAGGTCCCACAACAGGAAAATGTCACTGTTGTAGTTTAGAGAATATTCTACAGCAGCTGGACTGTGAAAAAATGGTCAGAAATTGGTGGTGGCAGAGAAATGGGGGAATGACCTCAGCTCTATCCTTAAGCTTTGATCCTGCTCACATTCTGGGAACTTCTTTTTCCCTTGATGTGTAGGTGGATCCTGTGCCTGAAATAAGAGTTAAAGTAACACAAGAGACAAGGAGGGCTATTTAAAGTCACTCTATAAAAAAGGAAAATTCAGCAACTTAACAAAGAAAATGCCAAAAAAGCCAAATGACTCCAGAATCCTTCCAAGTCAGAGGTGCAGCAGCTAGAACAATTCATTAATGCTGCAGGCAGGAAGACCTGAATTATTTTAAGAGCATTGTATTTGCATTTTAGATATAGCAGAATGAGCTAATTATGAAATGTATGCATCAAAGATTTCAATTTCAGGCTTGACTTTACTTTGGAGATTAATTTTTTACTTTATCATTTTTGCAGGCAGTTCAATGGACAGCCTTATTTGAATGTTACTCATTGTTCAGTGATGTATGAAGTGTATTTAATCAATGTGAAGAAAGTAATATTAAACTACTATCAGAAGCATCAAATGTTCCAAAAAACCTCAAAAGGAAGGTCAAAAGGTAACATTTCAGCTAATAATAAGAGAAACAATATATTTAACTTATTCATTACATACAAGTTTTTCATGCCATATACATTATCCTTTCCACATAAAATCACAATGGAGAATGTGGAGGGTTATCCCGTTGATTAAAAATATCACATGTAGAGTTGATCAAGTGAGCTTTCAATGTTTAGTAAAAGATATTTAAAGAACTGTTTTACAGTTGGTGTGCATTTTACAGGGTTTGCTGCAAATACCTTTGACAGAACAGTTCTTGTGCTTATCATTAAATTGCTCCAGGTGGGATTTCAGTCCCTACCCAGCCTTCCACAAGAACTTCCACAATGGGTGCCACAGGTAAAATCTGCTTCATACAAGGCCAGAACTCTCTCAATTCCACTGCAGGCTTTTCCTCAGGGGGTCACCTCAGGGTGGGAGGCACACCAAGCCAGCTGGAAAAGTGGCTGCTCAAAGGCACCAGAGCCATGCCTTAAACTTGGACAGGAAACTTTTATTTTCCATATTCACTGGCTCACACTCATGAACCACGTAAACAATAATGGAAAGACTATTAGTGTCAGAAATAGTAAAAAAAAAATAATTTCTCAAGTCTATATGACTTGCACTTTCTGTGCTAAGAAAGATTTCAGCTCTAGCTCACAAGTCCAGAAGTTCCTTCTGAAATGAGCAAAAGGGATTTGAAGGAAGAGATCGTGTGAATGCAAGCCACTGACATGATAAAATATGCTCAAAGGGTAATTTTCACTGTCTGTTTGGATTAAGAAATTAATTCATTGCAAAGTGAAAAAGTGGTGACCTGCACTGTGGTTTTTAGAGCAAGCTACTGATTAAATTATAGAAAACTGGGTTTTTTTTTCCTAGCTTAAGATGAACTCAGAGTTAACTGGGATCAAAGAAATTAATTTTATACCACTACCAAAATGAATTACTGTGTCCTCACTCTCTTTTTACCACACTTGTGATATCTCTTCCAGTAACAGCTGATGGCCTTGCTTTTGTCTCCTGCTCCCTGACACCAGCCTTGCACTTTCAGAGGCATAAAGCAGTAAAACATGTTGACTGGGGACTTCTCTAGTGAGCAGGCTATTGAGGATGAGCAGCACTTCAAGTGGCTAGGAAAAGTGCTTTCAGTGAAAGAGCAAAACATTACTGTGATTTGATAGATCTGCTTCAACAGCCCCTCTCAGTTTCTGCTTTGTCTCATCAGCATCTTGCAGAGAAATGTGTATTTAAAGTTAACCTCAGACAAGCACTGTGTAAATGTTTATAGGGAGCAACAATCCTCTGTGCAAGAGCACAAAGGAAGATATTTCCAGCTTCTCAGCCTTGAAAGCAACGGGCATGCAAGGCCACCTGAAGCTCCAAAAGAGGAGTTCCACAGGACCTGGCACATCTTAAGTGTGACCTTCACTCTGCAAACACAGCAAAGCCCTTTCAAACATCACTGCCACTGTGATGGTTCCCTTGGCTTGCAGAAATCAAGCATTACTAAGTCTTCTCTGGAGTAGGATTTTACTGTCTTGCAGAATACTCTGCCTTCTAATTTCATGATCAGAGGTAACTGTAGAAGATCCCTGGTGGAAAGTACTATTAGAAATGCACCTGAGTGTTTGAGACAGTTTTTGATGTGACTGGCATTGTCCTTCCTCCTCAATGGCTGTTGAGCACACATAAATTAATGCTGTCCCTTTTTCTTCCCCTCCTGTAATTTTTTAATATCTGTTTCAATGGATGTATTGGCAAGTGAAGGCCACTAAAACCACACAGCCTGACAGATAACAGTCATTTACTGAAGCAGACAACTTGTGCTTCAATTCCTGATTAATTATTTTATTGAGCAAGGTTAATCTATCAAATTCAGGTTTAGTACAGTTGTAAAGATTTGTAATTTAAAATCCAGTAATGTCACCCTAAAACACTCCAAGCTGTAATTACCTGTTATCAGTTGCAACAAGTGTGTTCATGTGATTAAGAATGGAGCAGAGGCAGTAATGCTGTAATTTAGGATTATTGGGTGTATTAAAGAAACCCAACACATAAAGCTGTTACATGCAAATAAGCATGAAGATATGAAAGGATATCTGTTGGTCAAGTGCCAAGAAAGTACATTTTTTAAAAATTTATGTGATTTACTGGTGAACATTGATGAAATAAGCAATGGAAAAAAGCTTTTTAAAAATCCTAAACTCTCAGTATCATACTGTCATGGAAATAGAAGCCTCTGAAGCTTGGTGTTTCAGCATTAAAGGTCAAAAAAGGGTAAAATTTAAAGTTTCATTTTATTTCCTGCGACTTTTCCTAACCAACAAACAGTTTCATTTATTCCTTTTCAAATGGCAACCTTCACACCATAGGTCTGCACAGAAAAATTAAACTGCTTTGAATTCTTAGACCTAGCATAAGTGAAACAAACTACCATCAATGGCAGTGGGATTAACAGTTGTACTACCTTCTTTAAAATTAATCTATTAATCCCAGAAGTGCTGATAGAGGATTTTGAAAAACAGTTGAAGCTCATTACAGAATTTTACTATTTTAATGCAGAATTTCCCTGGTGGAGGGACTTCAATTGCTTCAAATGCTGCTTCTTGTGGTGCACTTGTTACATTAAAATCTCCATTTGGGAGTAGGGATAGCATGCATGTTACCTTATTCCAGAAGGAATTTTCTGCTCTGCAATGTGTCTGCTGGCCAGGTTTCATTGTCCCTTCATGTTTGTCCCTTCACAGCCATGTGAAAATATTGGTAAGTCCTAGAAAAGGACAATGGAAAACAATTAGTAAGTAAAAGATAAAATGAAATTTCTTCCTTTCTTTCACCAGATGCATTGTGAACCTACAGGTCTGGGTGTTGAAGATTGAATGCTGAAGCTTGAAATCTGCATTGTGTGCTGAAGGAGGTGCCCAGGTGCAGTTTCCAGAGATGGAGAACACAGCCTGAAGTGGATCAACACCCTGATTCTACAGATGATCACATGAACTTCAACTTTTTTGGGATGCAGTTGTTTGGGAAAAGAAGCAGTGACTCAGGTGACAGAAATGTAAAGCTGTCTTGGTTTGAAAGGACAGGTGTCTGCTAAGGAAGGCAGGAACCTCCCTTGAAAGGGAAAATGTAAACCCTCTCCCTGAATTATTGTAATTTTGAAATTAAGGAGCTCTCAGGTAAAGATGTGGCAGTAGGAATTACAGTTATTTACTAGGAAAATTAAAAATACAAATGCAATAGTACAAAAATAAACAGTGACAGAGTCAGANATGTCCCAAACCTCAGATTGTATCCAGGTAGGAATTCTTGGCTCCTCCCCTGGGCGGAGCATCTCGCATGAGATGATGGAATTGGATCAGCCCTGCAGGGAGACTCAGTGGCCATGGACAGCAGAGATCTCCTGGAGGGAGGATTGGCTGTGGGAGAGATAAAGAAAAAACTGCCCAATGGACAGAAGAAATCTGCCCCACCTCTGACAGATGGAAATAAAACACACACCCCCAGCCACATATCGCAACCAAAGACAAAGGCCTTACCTGCCTTCTGTCAGAGGATTTTAATGGATGGACCTCGGGTTCCAACATCCCAAAACACAGAGAGAGGCTTTGAAGATTTGGGTCCCCAGTGTCACTGGAGACTGCCCAAGCTGGGGTGTTGGAGATGCTCCCTGTAGGAAGCAACAGTCACAAAGATGGTGAGAACACAGTGCCATGGTTATTATCTCAAACACAGTGTGGAGAAAAAGTGACATTTTCCTTCCATCATGTGGAAGGGGAACGTGAGGGTCTCTATCCCAGCTGCTCCATTTTGGGAGAGCAGCAAGGGCTGCAGCAGGATTGAAGAGCTGCCTCCTCTGCTCAGACAGAAAAGGAAGGATAATCCATGTACCAGTTACCATTTATCACATCCATGTATCATTTCCTGACATTCTCACAGAACTCCAAAGGTCCTCATGACAGCACAGTGAAACTCAGAGATTTAAATGAACCTTGCAAGTTATTTGAACCATCTGAAACTATTACAACAGTTTTTACTTTATTGATATCTAGCTGTTTTTATGTATTTTCTTTTTGTAAAAGATGCAGGAAAGTACTAAACGCAACACTTTTATATCATAACCAATAAAATTAGATCAAACAATGCTCAAAGTCTGAACTAAATGAGAAAAAAATAGTTAAGCACCATTCTTACTCATACTGACTCATTTAAGTTAATATAATTCATAGCAAATATTTATAATCCTAATCTTGATTTACGTTGATAATATCTGAATTTATAAACTGTCCTACAAAGCTGGGGGATGTGACTATCTTATTTGAGCAAGATTAGATAAACTATTTACAGCTCATAATCAGAAAACAACATGGTTTCAAAATTATCCAAAAAGATATAAGTGGGTTAGATAATTTTGATTATGACAGTTGCTATAAGTTTAACAATCAAAAAAAATTTAATTGCAATATACCTACCAGAAAGACCATGGAAAGCTTAGTCTGGTTTTGAGTCCTTGGAAGCACTATAAGATCATGAAACAGGTTCCACTTTTTTTCTTACAAAGCATAGATATAAAACACATTATTAATGCACAAAAATCCACACAAATTCCA
>WBNQ01055881.1:23197-35791 GCA_013401375.1 Spizella passerina | reverse complement strand
AGAGACAGATCTCTATTATGTGGAAGGGACTTGTACATTTGATGAGGGTAGGAACTGAAGGAATTCATCCTGGGTTTTCAGAGGAGCCAAGGGTCAATTCAGCTGACAAGTAAAGTCTCTGCAAATCACTGCCTCCAGCAAGTCTGAATAGCTACCTTGGCACAGCTTAATAAAAAGCTTTGCAAAATTGTGACTGGGCAATGCACTCCTGAGGCACAAGCTGCCCTATTGATCTGAACAGGTAACCCTAGGGCAGATCTTGGTACCCTTCACAACCCTATTCAGCAAATGGAAATGCAAAACAGCGTTATCATTCCAAAAACGAGGATGTGCTGAGGTAAAGTAAGGAGTATAGCAGAAAAACAGGATGAAATATGCCATGGAGAGGGTAGTGGGAGACTTAAACAGAAAGCTTAGAGTATGAAGCTGTTCAGGAAATAAATGCTGCTGAGCAGGTATCAGAGAAGGCTGCTCAGAGTTCATGTGTACTGTGCACAGAGACACTGTGCCTGAATGGGACTGGTCACAAGCAGATGCAGACAATGAGACAGGACAGTCATCACTGCTGTCCTTGGGGAGACAGCATGGTAAGACAGACAAATGCCAGAAGCAAATCAAGGCAGGAGTAGGAAAAGAGATGATAGCAGCAAGTATCATATTAAGGGAACTACCAAAACAACGTAATTGGTGGGATCCTCACTGTGCTCATCATATAACATAGATTGGAAGGATGTCTGAAAAGCTGGTTTAGTTCACCCACTCACTTCAAAGTGGGTCAAGCTTAAAATTAAGTCAGAATGCTCAGGATTGCTCTCTGGATCTCTGAAATGGAACAATGGCTAGTGGTTCTAGCAAACAGAACAAAATAAGCTGGTTCTAGTGCAAAGAAGGCAATGCAAACCTGTTTTACTTACCTCCTTTTCTGTCAGCAAATTAACATCAATCATTTTTGTCTGGATTGGAACCAGGGTTAAGGGTTCAAAGGTCAGGCTGCCTCTGTTTTTGAAATTATACTGCAGCAGAAAGACAGAAATTGTACAATTTTAGAAACAGCTCCACCCTGATCACACTTACTCCTTGGTCATGTCATCACAACAGAATAACCAAGGTAACATTCAGATGAGAGGGTAACAACTTACAGCATTTTTCTTACAGCTCAAGCAAAGAATCTTGATATAAACCTTAGTTACTTCTTTCAATGGTTCCTTTCTAAAGGTGAAAATTGTACAGGACTTCAGCTTGATGACTACATGATCATTTCAGTCTGGTATTTCTAAAAGCATAACCCAGCCAGACTGGCAACTATAATGTCAAAATCTGCCTGTAGTTTTGTTTCTACTGCCACTGACAGCTCCCTACCACAGAGGAAAATCTCAACATGAGATCAACCAGTTCTACAGCAATGATTCCAAGGGGCTGAATAAAGTTGCTTTAACACACAGACAGAAAACAATTTAAAACAACTCTCACACACACACATTTCAACCCATGGAAACTCTGTGCAGAAGCAAAACTGCCTTTTGTGCTCCCATTATCAGGGGAGACTTAGAACCAGTGTTCATCAATAAGGGGTTTTGGAGACCAGGAATCTCGAGCAGGATTTAACTGTCTACAGCATGGTCCCACATCAAGTTCCAGTACTTTCAGTTTTATAAGCAGCAAGTCATGGAGAAAGGTGCATTGTGAGCAGATCATTCACCTTGGTTTCAGCAGGGATGACGAGGACAACGTTTTCTATTCGGATCCCAAAGGACCCATCTTCATAATAGCCAGGCTCTGCAGAAACAGACAGTAATTAACTAAGCCACATTGCTGCACTCTGCAAGTACTCATTCCCCATGGCCAAACTTCCCCTCTATGTCTCTAGTCCACTGAAGTCACTAAGCAATCTTGACATCAGGAAACCACAGAGGCAAATTTCTGACGCTACTAAATCTGCACAGAAGCCCCGAGCAAGGTGACAGCAGAAGTTCTCAAAGAGAGAAGAAACAAGACAGACAGCCCTCAAATTTCAGAATCTCCTTGGAATTCAAGAGAGCACAGAATACTTGTGTTCAAATACCAGAAACTCTGAAAATATTAATGTCTCCATGAGCAGGTAACCCCTTCCTCAAAACACTCTTTTAGAGACTGTTTCCCTGACTTCCTGAGAGGACTTTGCAGCCCTGAAGGAATGTAAGTCTCTCAGCAAACCCCAGCAGGCTGTTAATTTACTACTGGAAGAATAAGGCATGCAAAGATTTAACAGCTGCCTCAAATAGCCCATAGCAAAGACAGTATTAACTCCTGAAAGCTTGGTGTCCACCTTGTACTGCAGCCAGTTCTTCCAGAGCATGCCAGAGCCAGCTGGTCAGCACAGCTCTTCTGAGGCTGTGCTGTAGAGAGCAGGAAGCAGTCCTGCAGCACCCCACTGCAAAGGTGCTTCATGGAAGGTGAAAAGCTGATGTGAGGGTCTTTACCTAGAGAGCTTAAATGACAACTAAACCAGCAAGCTGAGGAGGCAGGCCCAGAGCTTTTGATCCAGCCTTTCCTTTACATCAGGCACATTTATTCCCTCTGCATCTTGAAGAGCTTGGTCCCTCCCCAGTGACCAGAGAGAATCAACGGTGCTAAATACCATCAGAGACAATCATGCCAGCCTCCAGGGGCTCATCTGCAAAGGTTTTGTAGCTAATGCCACAAGGACCCTCGTGCACGTTTAGGAAAGCGCCAACTCCATGTCCTGTCCCGTGCAGGTAATCCAGGCCACAGTCCCACAAGGCAGAGCGGGCAAAGGAGTCTAGCAGGTGACCTGCAGACAGACAAGGAGAAAATTCAATCAAGTCAGACTGCCTCAGAGACACTGAGAACCATGCTGGAGGTTCAAACCTGGAAAACATGCAAAACAAAGCCAGAAAGGAAAGAAACCTACCACCACCCCCTCAAACAGCCTCATCACCCACAAAGCAAGCAAGTCATTGGATGGCTAGAAGTTACAGAAGGGCAGATTTGGCAATTCTGACATTCAATCCCTTTCTCAGCTGAAGAGCCCTTTTCTCTTTCATTACACAGGTCTTCAATAGATGGTTGGAACAGTAATATTGCACTGCTGCTTGTTCTACTGACATTTTCAAGAAAGAATCTAATGGTTAAAAGTCCCACAGAGAATTCAGTACCTGTCTTAAAGGGAGCTGCACTTATTGAACTGAAAATAGGAGACCTGCCAATTGTGTTTGGCAGACTAATCAGCCAGGCTTTTTTTCTGGAAGGCCACTCATTTCACACAGTTTCAACCAAAGGGCACAGAATTTCTGTTGCCTGCATGTGAACATCAAGCCCATGCATGCAAGTTCAGATACCCTTCTGTTTCAGTTTGGGTTTTTCATAGTACTGTGCTGTTGCTTTTACCTTGCCTACCCAAGAATGGAAACTTGAAGAAATCTCTAAAAAGAGCTGGTTTTGTATAAGGTGTAACCAGGGAGAAAATATCATCCAGAGGTAGATGATATGTCACAACTTCTCATGCACAAAATAAAAACAGCTCCTTTGTGTGTCATATTCCCATGTATTTTCCCACTGATACAAGAGATTCCACAGTAATTGGAAGAGAATTAGACAGTCCTTGTGAAGCTGGAGAGTGACCTCTCACTTTGATAGGGCCATTAGTAAAGAATAAAGACAACCTCCAAGCACATGTGTTAGAGCACCACTGACTGATGAAAGTCACTATCACCCTAGAAACAGAGCACTTACAAAATCCTTCAGACTGCCTGCCTCAGAATTTTCAGTACTGGTTGATGCTGAGATAGAAGGCATCAGTAATCCAGAATCCAAAGTCTTGTGATGGAAACAAACAGTTATATCAACATTTGCCTGATCTGCCTAGACCTGTCAATCATAATGCTGTTCTCAGACCACTCAATGGTTCTTCAGAGGTCAAAACACTCCAACTCACCAACCCACCTTTGGTTCCATTTGGGAAGATGGCAGCACTCACAGCTATATGTCCCTTCAGGACATATGTGAAGCATTCCTGTCAAAGAAATGTGTGCCATAAGTAAAGAGGGAAAGGAGAAGGTTTGTATTCCCCAAGAAAGGAAAGAGAGGATGCATCTTGTAGCCAGCTGCAAAGGATATGAAAAATTTGCTCATGCCCTTGTGTGGCTGGTAATGCCAAAGCAAACCATGAGCAGAGGGAGTTCTTACATCACTCTGAAGATCCCTGTCCAGTAATTACAGAGAGACTATCACAAACTCAGAGTGCAGGTTTAGCAGCAGCATTCCCCTGATCTACATGACTGATTCTCTTTGTGGCTGTACTTTTACTTCCTGGGCATATCCTACAGCATATTTTTGTGACTAAGTATACTATAATAATGAAATTAGTTTTAGTTAAGACTAATAAAAGTTAAAGAAGCAATTTAAAATAAAGAAAATTACACTGCTCAATTTTCAACACAGACCTTTTCAGGTAAGTCTGAGACTGATTTTTTATATGATACACAAAGCACAATCTGACTGGAGCCTTGCATCAGACACTGAGCTTTGCACTAAATCAGACTCCTCTGGCTCCCTTATTGGACAAACCAGTAATGTTTATCCTCAGTCTGCTGATTTACTTATTTCTTAGAGGACATAGTTTTGCAGATGAGAGCTGTGCATTTTAAGACAGAAAGGTGCCAATTCTCTAAAAGAGTTTATGTTTTGGAAGTCTGAAGTATGACAGTCTCCTTTTCAGTCCTTATCCAAATGCTGCCACACACTGGTAAATAAATGGTAACTCCATAGAGAACTTTGCATAGCAATAGAGCACATTACTAATTTAAGCATCTCTAATAATAAGGGTCTGATCACAAACCACACTGTGATCCCAACTTACCTTTTCATAGGCTGATGGTGTGCCAAAATGCATTGTCCTGGTCACATCTGTTGTACCATCTCTTCAGAAGCAAACAAAGATGCAGGAACCAAAGGGATGGGGAGAAAAAGAAAGATCAAAGTGAGAATGCACAGGAAAACCAGTCACACTGCAGCAAACCAACCAAGCTCATAAATGGATAAACTCATCTGCTCTGTGCTACACAAGGCTGATGATGTAACTGCTCCTAATCTCAAAAATTCCTGAACACAATGCCCCAGATGCAGTAATAATGATTTACAATTCCCACTGTTACCTTTCAATCACAAGCATCCCAAAGCTCTTCCCAAATTAGAATCTAAACTGCTCATAAAAACAATGCTAATTTGAGGTTTAGCAACAGGTACCTGTCCACTGAGAACAGGCAAAATTCAGCCTATTTGTATGGATGGCAATTCACTAACAGCTTTAAAACACACACCTGTGCAAAAATGACAGCTCAGAAAAGGGAAGTGTAAGGGGGGGATAGTATCCCTTTCATCTTCAGGCTGCCTTGTGCTAAGATTTCTGCAAATCATCCTGCATTTGGACAGGGGTTAATCTAACATGTCAGGAACTGGCTCTAAGTTCCTTCTGCAAATAGCATTTTGAGCCTGCTGTCAAAAACACAGTGGCTCTTGAAATAATGAGTTCCCTTTGAAACTTGCTCCTGTCCCTGTGCTCTTCCCCAGCACACACAGGCCCTGGGCACAAAGAGCTCACGGTTTAACTTCTCAGCAGGGACAAGCAAAGCATCCCTGTCACAATGCTGTGGTAAGTGCCATTGATGTCCAGCTTACATTGTATCCAAAGGGCTGCTTTTCATAGTGGCACTAAGGAAATCGTTAATTAGGCCATCAGAGGGGAGGAAAAAAGATCTCCTTGTAAAAATCTTATCAAAGGATGTCTGTACGGTTCTTTTTCAAAGCTCTTCCTGACTGACATAACAAAAAAAGCACAGCTCTAAAGACAAAGCCCATCTCAAAGGAGCAGCCAGGCTTGTCCTGCATCTTCCTGAACAAGCCACTTCTCATCTATTTACACTGGTTAAAAACATCACTTCTTTTATTTTCCATGGAGTCAAGAGTTCCACAGTAAAGGAACTGAGGCCACTGAATGGCACTGTCAAAACAGCATTGAGTGTGTTTTCAGACATGATGCCCACCCAAAAACATACCCAAGAGGCCACTGGGATGAGGAACCCCAACTCTGAGTCTCTCTGAAAAGGCAGAGAGCACCACAGGGCAGTGCTGTCCAGCTTCTTCACCCCACCTTGTCCTGAGCTCAACATCAGTCAAATCTGCCCACAGGGCAGACCCTGGCAGGGTAGGTGCCTCATCCAGCTGTGCAGGCTGCTGAGCAGGCAGCCCAAGGCTAAGCCAGGGCACTCAGACCTGCTCCCTGTTCCTGCAACTTAATACCAAAACCATCAGCCAAAGCTCCCATCACACTGGGGCTGGATGGGACTCAGATGGGAACTGTACTTTGACATCTTGTCCCTGACCCCAGCAAGGCCTGTCAGCAGCCCTGATCTGTCTACTCAAACCTCCACACTGCCTTGCTTGCCAAGGCAAATGTGAGCTGACCCTGCAGAGGTCATGGGGAAAGAACACCTGGCAGCTCAGCACCATTCATGCACTCACTTGTACTGTGCTCCTGAGTCCAGCAGGTAGATCTCGTTCACCGACAGCGTTCTGTTTGTCTCAGGAACTGGCCTGTTCAGTTAAACACAAAGGGTTTTGTTCCACAGTTTTAAGGTCTCCAGCCCACGTCTGCAGTCCAGAAACCATATTAACTACAAGCTTGGATGTGTTGGCTCTGATTTCTTGTGGCAGTGATGGAAATCCCACACATGCTGAGCCAGGGACCATACTGAGGAGAGGATTTGTATACAGCAAATGGCACTACAGTACAGAGCTTTGCTGCTTCCAGCAAAACCCTCAACATCTGTTTCTGGATGTATTTCAGAACAGTTGTGGCACTTCATATTCATCCTTCCAAGACTTCCAGCCCCGAAATAGCCCTTTCCTATGGCCCTGAGCAGATCAACATCATAATACATGCATGCTGCCAGCAGGGGAAGAACTTTACTTAGTAAGGAGTAAAGAAAGATAGCAAGCAACATCTCCCTGGAGTACTCTGTTGTGACTCCATGGGGAAGTGAGACAGCTCATTCCAACGGTGTTTGCTGAAGATTGAAAGGAGAAGCTGTGTTTCTCTTACTTGTAGTGAATGATGGCTCCATTTGGACCTGTGCTTGATATGGTAGCAAAACTCAATTCAACAAAGTCTTTCTGCTGACTGAAAGAAAAGATTGTGATCACTACAACACAAGTGAGAGGAGCACACCAAGCCCCTGGAGTGCCCCATCCTCAATTTCACATCACCTCAGCCTTCCCCTTGGCCTTGAAAGCCACCTAGACAAGCAAATTTGGGTAGAAGAAATGTACAATTTGAAGCCCCCTTCTCCCAACCATGTGGAAACCTGTTTTCCAGATCTACTCTTTCCTTAGAAGAAAATTCACTACCCAAATCACCCAGGAAGATGTGCTGAACAATTTCTACTTTGTTACTTATTTACTCCAAGGTATTTTAGAAGTCCTGCTCTCAAAATAAATGGTGCTCCTTCTCTATCAGAAGAGGAAAAAAATTAACTTTTACATACATCTCTCTGTGTTAAGGAAGCAACTGTCTTGTATTTAAGTGTCCTAACCTGCAGTACTCCTCACTGCTATCTCAAAAGGAAAGTGGACAGGAAAGTCCCAGTGGGCTGGGACTTGTATTTCCCAAGAGAACCCAATTCTTCCCAACTCTTTCAAGTTTTCAAATAAATCCATTAGTAAAGTTCCTCAGGTAAAATATATCTGCAAGTGAGATGCATTTCTAAAGAATAAAATAAAAACAATGGATAAAAAAAGCCACCCAGAAAACCTCCTTAGAGTAGATTTACTTCTTACCTGCGGAACTCCTCTGCTTTGTCTGCAGCAACTATTTCTGTTACTGTTCCCTTTGGGACCTGGTGGACAAGAACATGGGCTGGATTAGTGCAAACAAGCAAAGAAAACCCTGCATGCTTAAACACTGGCTCTTGTCTGTGCCTTATGAAACCCTGGAAATGGCTTCTTTCCAGGTTTTCTGGCCTCATTCCTCAGTAAGGACAAACACAAACCCAGCAACATTGTGCATGGCATTTGAGAAGAAGGAGGTGGAGATGGTCACAGCAGGACTGCTGAACCCTGACTAGGGAGCAGTTAGTGCAGTACTAACTTCACTGAGATGTGCACAGGCAGCATCTCACAAGGCAGCATCCCTTCACTGTCAGGTGACACTGAGCTTAAATAGCTCTCTTTAGCAGCCCATGCTGTTAGAAATGTTATGCTTTTAAATCAGGAATGGAAGCAGTGGCAAAAAAACCAAAGTGTGTTAAATTTTACTTTAGGCATTTGATAAATTCGAACCTGTGACCCAACTTCACCTGGACTGGAAAACAAGCAAAGCAAAGCAAGAGCTAGGTTTCAGAACCCCTGAGGCTGACTTCTTGAGGTACTCAGACATGTAAAGAGGCACCTTCTGGAAGGCATCAAGCCTTCTCCATAAATAAAGTCAATAGACTCAGACATACAGTGGCACAGCTTAGTACATTGCTGTGTAACACCTGGCACTCTGCACATCCACTGAGTACTTCTAACCCAGTGAATACACAAATAATTTGGTTTTATCCCATTTTCACTGCACTTCCCATTCATAAATGCCAAATTTGCTCATACTGGCAGACAACACTGATTATCATGAGAATAACTCCCAAGTATTGTATGAAGCTGAGTATTATTTCATGATTTACACTACCAAACCAGCAAAAGACAGCATTAACACTACACTAAGCCTGCTCAGGTAATTTCTC
This sequence comes from Spizella passerina, assembly GCA_013401375.1. NCBI lineage: Eukaryota > Metazoa > Chordata > Aves > Passeriformes > Passerellidae > Spizella > Spizella passerina. Next base: position 27,014 of record WBNQ01055881.1, on the reverse strand, counting down.
ACTTGTCTGTATAAAATGAATGGGAGAATGTTTTCAAAAAAATTAATTCAGCCTTGGACAAAAGCATGTTTGAAATCCTCACAAAAGAACCCAAACCACCAGATAAACCCCCAACTGTTTCCCCACTTTTAGTAAAGGTACTATAAAGACTAACAAAAAGTTTATGCCAATGAATAATTTCACACAGCAATAGAACCTTCACATTAAAAAAAGTTATACAATACCTCTTTTTCCAGCCAGTTAAAGAGCTCACACAGGGCAACAGCATCTTTAATCTGTGTTAAAATAGGCACAAGAAAAGGCAATTGAGAAGGAGAAAGATTTATCAAGCCTCAGTATAAACAGGTATTGATGCAAAAGCATTCAACCTGTAAGTTTCAGAAACACAAACTAAGAGATGATCCAAGAGGTATTTTCAGGTTTTGCACCTTGTAATTAATATAAACACTGGAAATTTTCCTGGAGAGTTAAAAGAATGTTAATAATTACTGCTGGGACATATCTTACTGTGTGAAGTCTGGCTTTACCCCACACATCACTTGTGTTTCCTATTTTCCCTTAGCAGCCAAGATCTTGCATCTCAGACCACAGAAGGCAACCACACAACACATCTGGTGATGTGACAGGGGAATGTGTCCTTTGGGCACACAGCCACCACACAGTCTCTGTCACACAGCTTCTGGCTCTCTTACCTTATGACCCCCCATTTTTGTTCCTTTTTTTTCTGCATGCCTGCAGCATGTTGGGGCAAGAAGCAGGAGATGTGTACGAGGCACAATTTTGTCCTCAGGTGGCAGGTGACAAAGTGCCTCTTCTCAGTACAACTATTTTTACTTCCCTTTAACTAACAGGGAGTGAAAAGCATTGAAACAGAAAGTACTGGTTCCCAAGAAGCTGCAGAAAATATGGGACAAGCCCAAAACTGCCAGCCCTGCTTCAACTGGCACATTTCTCTTATTGTGAAAAGTGCTGCTCGACAACTAACAGGAGATAAACAAGAGAAAAGCTCAGCCCCACCATGAACCTGTTTCACAGGCAGATTCCTTGTTTGAAAATATGAAGCTTCCTGGGAAATCAGCCTCATTTCCAGTGTCATGATGACAAGACTAAGAGAGTGCTTTGAGGACACTGGCTGCTTCTGAGCATCTTGGCCTGAGCTTTGCACCATGTGTTGAAGAATTGCTGTGTGTTATTTAGGCTGTGTTTATTCAAGTGATAACAATTTAAAGACTCCACTGGCAAAGACAACAGAACTAGCAAAGGGGAAACAGCATCCCTTTAAGGGCCCACACTACAAACAACATTTCTCAAGTCTGCACAGTCTTCCCACAGAGCAAGGCTGTTTCCTCACACTACTGCAAATGTTGTTCTTCAAGGGAATGCAAAACAAGCAAAAAACCTGCTTCAACAGCAGTAGACGTCTGACAGAAGACCTTTTCTATCCTGCCATCCAAATTCTTATTTGCTTTTTATCCAAAACATTAAAACTGAAAGGGAAATGTTATTTCTTTCCCTAAAAGTAAAGCAAACCTGTTGCCATGTGCAAGGAGACACTCAAGGCTTCACTTACATGTGCTCTTCTCATGCCTTCTGTTTCTGCTGCATTCTTCACAGCTTTTGCAATGCAGATGGGGGTATATGGGGTGAGGTATCGGTAAGCCTGCAGCAGAAGGACAGGGATTACTTGTGGATTAGTCAGACTACATAATCCTACAGATTTAATAACTCAGCCTGGCCACAATTTGTACTTTGGCAGCCTCTCTCAACCTTCAGCACTGTGAGATACTGGTTGCCAACACTCAGCCTAGTGCACTGGGGAACAGAGAGGAGAAACAGTCCCTGACTGAAGGAAGAACAGCCACAGGGAAATCCAAAGAACTAAACAGCTTGTCATGAAGCAGGGTGAAGTCCTGGATATCCTAAATACCATATATATCTATATCAATGCCTGAGCCATAGATTCCTGTTGCTGATGGACACTGAAGGCCCAGAGGCCAATGAGAAACACTAATCCCTGATGCTATGGTAGAACTTAGGCTGTGGAAATGACCTAAAAGCCACCTTGATTTGTTACCTGACAGCCACCCTCAAGCAGCAGGGAGCAAAGGTACCCAGCCCAGGTACCAAGCACTGAGCACCACCAGTGTTAGTGATCAGCAGCTCTGACAAAGACATCAAGAACTGAGGAAGCATGAAAGGCCTTTGCAAAGCTCAGCTTTACACGCTGCCAGTTCCGAAAGGAGCTTACATCAGTGGTGTGAGACAAAGCTCTCCTGTGCTTGGATGGGGTGACCCTGCATTAGCAACTAGTAACTGATCCCTTACTACTGCACACTTCCTCAAACACCAGCTGTCCTTAGATTAGCAGGAATGCTTGGCTGGTTTCAGCACATCTTCAGAAATTCACCAGCTGAGGTGACTTGCCCAAATCTCATCACACTTGGCATCAAATACCATACCAAGTCTTTTGCTCTATGCAGAGCAGTTCTCTGCTCTACCCATTACAAATCAGGAGATGGGATGAGCACCTACAGAAGCACAGCACAGGGAACATGTTGTTTCCTACTTTAAATGCATCAGCATACAAATATATATCCCTCAAATTCAAGGAAAGGCCCAGTAGACCCTCTGCAAAGACTAAATTCACATAAATCCTACAGGCTTACAATTTCCAAATTCTTAAAAACAGCAAAACAACTACACTACATAATGCAGAAACTAAATTACAGAAGTCACAAGAAAGTCAGAAAAGTTCTTTTATCAGTCAGAATAAATAGTCAGATTCTTAGTTTGGCTTGCCCTTTATAGATACTGGTAAGTACTATTAATCTTCTGTGAAAAGTATATTTACATGCAGCTGTAAACAAATCTGTAAAGAGTTTGCAGATCTGTGTTTAATAATGGAATGGATTTTTGCCAGTGTCAATATTTGGCTCTGATGGAGACAGACAGTAGATGGACTTCCAGCACTGGTGTTCTTCGCACCAGCTGAGCAGCTGGCCTGGAGTGCTTTGAAGTGGTGGAGAGCCAGGGAGGAACTAGAAAAACTCTGGCTCTTTCAGTGACTCTCTAAGTGGCTTTTAATCAAGACATTTAAGTCCTGCTTGCCTGCTGTCTATTGCACAGAGCTCCTTGAGGCAGGGACTCTCCCCAATTCACACAGGGCATGCAGCACTGTAATGACTCAAAACCAGCCAAAACTTGCAGTGCTCACAGGGTAAATAATGTCACTCCAACTCATTATATTCCTTTCTCTAGGTTAGACCTTCTGTACTTCTCCATATGGATACTCCACATAAATCAACTACAGCAGCTTACCCAAACTGGGGATAGACCAGTGACTGCAACTACAGCAAGGGGCTTTCTACTCTGAAGTAGTACTCCAAAGAACAATTTATCCTGAATGCTCCATAGACACTATGCTGTCAGTATTCTGTATTAGGAGGCCTAGAAATAGATTGATGGTGTCTGAATATTTAACCCTGGACAGGGACAAAAACCTGTATATTTACTCATAGTATCTGTTAGTTACTAGACATCACTGTAAACTGGATGGTATTCCAGAGAATGTGATCTCCAGCAAACAAGAGATGTACACAAGATGCATGGAAACCAGCTCATTTGTCCACAGTTGCTGTGTCCTTCCTTCCCCAGGTATCTTTCATGTCTATTAGAATATTAGGTGGACAGAGGGAGTCCCAGGCAGCAAGTTCAAAAGGATAGCAAGGTACAGCATGTATGGCTGTGCAGAAATTATTCTGATGCTGCAACTGTCCCTCAGCAGATGCACTAAGTGCATGGACAACCAGTGCCTGCA
>WBNQ01055881.1:0-22216 GCA_013401375.1 Spizella passerina | reverse complement strand
TGCACAGAGCTCCTTGAGGCAGGGACTCTCCCCAATTCACACAGGGCATGCAGCACTGTAATGACTCAAAACCAGCCAAAACTTGCAGTGCTCACAGGGTAAATAATGTCACTCCAACTCATTATATTCCTTTCTCTAGGTCAGACCTTCTGTACTTCTCCATATGGATACTCCACATAAATCAACTACAGCAGCTTACCCAAACTGGGGATAGACCAGTGACTGCAACTACAGCAAGGGGCTTTCTACTCTGAAGTAGTACTCCAAAGAACAATTTATCCTGAATGCTCCATAGACACTATGCTGTCAGTATTCTGTATTAGGAGGCCTAGAAATAGATTGATGGTGTCTGAATATTTAACCCTGGACAGGGACAAAAACCTGTATATTTACTCATAGTATCTGTTAGTTACTAGACATCACTGTAAACTGGATGGTATTCCAGAGAATGTGATCTCCAGCAAACAAGAGATGTACACAGATGCATGGAAACCAGCTCATTTGTCCACAGTTGCTGTGTCCTTCCTTCCCCAGGTATTTTTCATGCCTATCAGAATATTAGGTGGACAGAGGGAGTCCCAGGCAGCAAGTTCAAAAGGATAGCAAGGTACAGCATGTATGGCTGTGCAGAAATTATTCTGATGCTGCAACTGTCCCTCAGCAGATGCACTAAGTGCATGGACAACCAGTGCCTGCAAGTTATCTGTGTCCTCACAAGATTCCCTGCTACAACAACTGTCATCTTCTCCCTCCTGCCTTCAGTAAAGGACATCACATATTGCCTGATATCCTCAAGGCACTGAACTAAATAAGGGCAACCACCCTCAGACACTCAATGAAGCCAAATGCACTCTCCCAGAAGTCCTGCTCAACTTTCCTGCTTCAATTTCTTCAAGTTTCCAGTTCTTGCTGCTCGTCCACATGAGGCTGATGCTCCACCCATGGGCAGAATGACCTGAGTTCACCCTGCTGCCTCTTCCCTCCCCTCTCTCACTGAACTTGTTTTATCTTAAGCTGACAATTCTTTGGATAAATCGGCTTAGCGAGTTGGAAGGGCAGCTCCAGCAGGAGCAACCCCAGGATTAACAACCCCTCGATACCTCAGCATGGCTGGATGCCTTCTGCACGAGCTCCAGCCTGCACTGGGCTTTGCAGAGGGGAAACTGAGGCCAGCTGCCCTCATTAACACCCTTGCTAACCACAATGAGCAGAGAAGAGAAAAGCATTTTCCCCTGCTAGGGCCACTGACCTTGGGAATGGCCTCAGTCAGAGCATAGCTGGCTTTGTCACTGAGCCACACTTTCTCCTTGGGTGAGAGGCCTGCACCAACAGCCTGCAGCTCCGACAGGATAGATCCATAGGGCATCACCTGGATTTTGAACTCAGGTTCCAGGGTGGAGTCAAGCTGTAAGTGCTCTCTCACAGCTGGGTCCATCATCCTGTCACCATCAATGAAGAGCCTGAGAAACAAATTGGAGAGATCAAATAGGTGAGACAACATCTAACAGTGGCTGGAGTAAAGGAGGGAAGGAAAAACATTCTGGCGACATTTCAGGGAGAAAGGAAATCATGAATTATGCACTCTACTTTGTCCTATGTCATTTTAACCACCAGCTTTCACACAGTTTAAATCCTAACTTGAAATGAAGATGTGCCACCCCAATGAGAGGAAAGAGCTGATAGCATTTCTACTTGTATGACACAGTCAAAATAGCTACATCCCATCACTGTGCTTGAAAGAGGAAAGTAACAGAGGCGAGTAACAGCCACTCTCTAACTTTTAAGGGCACCATCTGGAAAGAGAAAAGCTACTGTAGTTCTAAGTATCACATTGCTCTCATTTCACTGAGTTGAAAAGTTCAGCTCAACCTTCACATAGCCTGTACTCACCCACCCAGCCAGGTTTTACCTTAGATGGATCTAGGTAGCAGCTTACAGATGCCTCCAAAGGAACTGTGCTTGCTGAGGCTCAATATATGGGGCAGCCACAGGAAAGAAGCCTTCTGTTATAAGCCCTGAAACTTTCCTGCACTGTCCCTGCAGTTTTGAAGTGACTCAGCAATTAGACTTTTCCCTAAAGTTTGTAATGTCCAGGCCAGGCACATTTCACCCAGAGCTCCAAAGGCCCTACACTTTATCTCAAGGTGACAGGCAGAGGACTCTGCCATCATGCCCAAGGTCACCCAGCAAGCCAGCCAAGGTGAGAAGTGCAGCAGAGCTCTTGGCTGCCTCTCTAGCTCTGATCAGGGGAGGAGGGTAACGAGTGTTGGAGACAAAAGAGCTCAGAAAGGACACTAAAGTACCAAGCATAGGTCGTTTTGAAAAGACTTTGCTAGAACAGCTCTCCCCCAGAAAATGCATCTTGGGGAAGGGAATACAAGCACCTGATTGTGTTCATTCCTATGACAGCGTATGCAAAAAACACAGGATTGTACTCGACATCAGAGCCTCGGAGGTTGAAAAGCCCTGAAAAATAAGAACACCAAGAATCACAGCCCTGGGTCATCTTCTGCAACATGAGAGAAAGCCAAAAACAATCTCACAAAAACACAGGCAAGCAATGAGACATGGCAGGTGCAGGCTGTGATGTGCAGCTATCCCACAGCCTGCTTCATTCCTGGCAATCCTAAATTTATGCCAGGAGATGGCACCAGAACCACAGCATGAACATTCCCGAGTGTTACAACTGGTGTTTAACTTCTAAAGGAGGGCTGGCTTGCAAAAAAGCAGGTACAGGCAAGGAAAGACAAGGACACGTGTACCAAAGGTAGGGTCTGCCCTTTCTGGTCTGTGCAATGCAATAAAAGCTCACTTTTTAATAGCCAGAAAACTTCAAGGTTGCAAATTGTCATTTCATTCCAATCCTTTTGACATTTGAGGTAAGAGGAAAACACAATAGGCAAGACTACAATACCTCAAAAAGGCCTCTTATTTGGCCCCTCCAATGTCTCAAATTCAGACTGTACAGTCTTAGCTATTTTTCACAAAGATTTTGTCCCACACAACTCCAGACAAAGTCAAGAGGAGATGTCCAGCATCTCTAAAATCCTGATTTTAGGGTCAAATAAAAACTCCAGGGTACCCAATTAGCTGAAATAAGTTACTCAAGCCAATAAGGCCAGCCAGCAGGACAGCTGGGAAAGGAACCAACATGTCCTAAATTACAACCCAGCACTTTATTCATTGAACTGTGCAAATTCTGCCATGAAAGTAAAAATAGAGCTTAATTCTCTCCAGGGAAGCAGCAGGTCACTTGAATGCAGGAAAGAGCCACAAAGAACTTTTTACTTCATGGGCACAAACTTCCTCGCTCAGCCAACTCCCAATGCAGTAAGAAGGCAACAATCTCCTTTGTGGCTCTTTTTCTGTCCCCAGAAACTTGTCTGGAGTTTAACACAGTGAACTGAATTAGATAAAATTAAAACAACTTCTCCCCTTCCCCCTGTAGGATAAGAAATCAACCAGGCACCCGAAAATGAGCCGCTCTAGTGACCTTCTCTGGTTCATCTTAACACTCTTGATTCATAACCAAGCTTCACTTTGCTGGAGACATTTAATCTGAAACCACCTCAGGGCACCAATTTATCATTAATTTAATTGGAGATGCGCCTGAAAAGGTGAGGCATACAATCTCTGCTCATGCAGGCCTCCCCAGGGAGGAGTCATATTCACCACTCTCAGAAGTAGTTCTTTCACAAAAAAAGCTCTTTGCTCAGTGTCCCAGATCCAGAACAGCCCAGGGACCTCATCAAGTCGGCTTCACCCAGTGCCAGGGACATTGTGCTGGCAGTGCTGGAGTGAGGAAAACAGCATCCCCATTTCTATCTTTCCAGATCAGACATGGGGCACAGGCTGAGCAGCACTCACACCCTGCCAGGGTTACATTCCCCCCACAGCAGTGTGTGCACTGGTGATTTCTGCAAAAAGGACACACAGTCCTAGGAACAGCAGTTCTGGGGAAATCACTGCTGTTTCTGGCCTTTCTCCCTTCCTACACACTGGGCTGGGAGCCAGGGTGTAGAGACCCAGCCATCCTGGGGCCCCAAACACAGAGGGGACTCTAGTGAGACCCTGGGTTGAAATGATCTGGAAAAACAAGTTGAGCCCTGACATACTTGTTTTAACCAAAGCATTGGCTGAACACTGGAGAGGTAGAGACTGACTTAAGAAGTTGTGACAATTAGGAAGATTACTGTGAATGTGGTGTACCCCACCCTTGCTTTATGTATACAAAGCCACATGCTGCACTGCTTTGTTTATAGCCCAGACTCCACAGCAGAAAACAGTCTCCATTTTTCCAATGGGTGAGGCAGCATCAGGATATTTAACAGCCAGAAAATCTCACAGGTCTTTTTCTTTCCATCATGCTGCCTCAGGCTTTGTGACCTTCTCCCTTTGCCTGGGCTGTTTTTCAAAGGTGATGATTTGCTGCATTTCCTGGGCCAAAACTGTACTCAGGAGCTGCACTGGTGTAATGAGGCACTGGGCAGAAATACAGGCTTGCTGTTTGTGACCTGTTACCACCACTGCACTTGATAAGAAGATAATTGATGTCTAACGAACATGCTTTCATAAGGGCCTCACCCTGGCATGATTCTTCCTTTCCAAGGCAGGAAGAGCATTTATTTTGTAGAAAGAACTGAGAAAGAAGATGCAAAGACTTACATGCTACTTCATCCAAGGCTGTTACCACAAACCACATTACTTTCCTCTCAGCCATTTTTGAACGGAGGGCTACAATTTTGTCTCTCCAGCTGACCCCTGCAAAACACAACAGGAAAAGCTACATCATCCCCTAACTTTGCTGGGGGTGATGATGTAAACACAGACCAACATATCATGCTTGTGCTCCTCACTCCTTTCTAATAAGTGAACTGTCTCAAATGAGCTGCCTTCTAGATGTCCATGGATTTGTTCTGAAGTCATCCAGTTTCTAGAAAATGGTTATTTGAAGTTTTGAGGACAGAGGGGTCATTATTCACAGTGACCACATTCTGCTGTGGTACTGTTTAACTCTCCTTTGTAAGAGAAGAGCAAAAGGGGGATATAGGGCAATAGGAACAATCCAAGACTATTGGGAGTTCAGCTCCTCACCTGTGTAACTCAGGTTAAGCGTGATGAGAGGCTTGCAGGGGCGTTGAGGACAATCTGTCCAGATTGTATCAATCAGGTTTTCTTTGACAGGCACAAGGTCATGGCCAGCACTTCTCAAGACTTTGGACATTCTCTTCCACTGGTCTGTCAAAGGGAAGAAAGTCAAGAGTGGAGGCTTTAAGGAGCGCACATATGTTCAACAACAGCTCTCTTCATAAAGGTCAAACTCAAAAATCATTCTTCTCCTTTTCTTCCAGCCTCTCCTTTTCCCATTCCCTTAAGAAAGAGAGCAAAATCTACTGCAGTTACAGTTCCACAAACACACCACAGTAGCCAGTGGCAGGTACAGAACCTCACAGTCCTGAAGCCTCATGCTTGAGCTGAAGAACTTCTCCAGCTGGGAGACAGAAGTCTCTGGAAGAAGCCACAGCAGAAGCTGCCCTAAGGGTGTCCTCTCCCCAGTGCAGAACCATGCTAGATCTAAGCTAGACAAGAAAAGAGTCACTTCCACACAGCCACAAGACAGGTCCTTAATCCATCTGAACAAGCAAGTATCTCCCCTTGCCTCCAGTGACCTTTGCATTGTGCCTCATGTTTTGAAGCATGAATAGATGGATATTTTGATACAAATGACACCTCTCCCTGTGTTTCCTACAGGGAAAGCTGCAGAGATCCCAAGGCCACCAAGCAGGAGTAACAGCTTGAATTGTGCCTGGGTGTTCTTGCTCAGATGCTGAAAAAGGCATTCAGCACCTTTGTACTGAAGTGCCCATGACAAGCCAAAGCACAGACAAAAAGAGGTGATCAGAATTCTGCTTTTCAGGTAAAGTCACTGCAAGCCTAGAAAGCAGTTCTCATCCCTTGTGCTTTGGAGTCAATGCACTGCAATGTAGCTCTTGTGATATGTGGCTAAACCAAAATCCAACTTATTTTGCATAACAGTTCAACCACCACTACATCTGAAACATGGTTAGCTGCACACCGTCACACAACAGCTCAGCCAGAGAAGAAAGGAAGAAAAATCCAGTTGCACTACCCTGAGTTAAAAGGATAAAGAAAAACCAACCTGCTGGAATAATGAAAGGGTCCACTCCCACCTTGGAGCCTTCTGGGAGGACACTCACTAGCCAATCCTCCTGAGTTGGTGTATCTTTCAGACCTTCAAGGATTAAAAAAAAAAGTTCAAAGAAGCAGTCACATTGAAACATTCCCACACTATGCAAAAAGTCCAAGCTATTGCATTAGATATGTCTACTAATGAATGTCACAGGCAAGAGTTCTCCCAGGACACTAAAGCAGAAGCCATGGATCCAGTATGTCCCGAAGTCCCTGCATGATGGGATATCCCTACAGCTCAAGCTGTACTTGTGGGAAGTGACTGTTCTCCACTGATCAGTGGAGCAGTACCCCAGGCTCCTGCATACCCATTTTCATGAGTGTCCAGTTGCTATCCATTTGATGTGCAGCCTGCAGGAAGTAGCGTCCGTCAGTCCACATGGCAGCGTGCTGCTCGGTGACTATGGCAGTACCTAGGCAGGGAGGCAGAAAGGGAATTCAGGGTGGGCAGCCACCATGCAGAGACACAGACAGCAGGGACAGGGTTTGAAATTCACCTTAATTCCCTAAAAGGCACCTCTGATCACTGTTCAAAAGTTATTCCTGGTCCTGTGGAGATATTCACTGTTTCCCCTGCCCTGTGACCTTCCAAATCCTATTGCAGACAGTATGCACAAGGATGCACCTTCATGAATTGCCTCACATGAACTCAACTTAAGCAAATCTCAGCCAGCCAGTGGAACTGGGTAAGTGGGGCTTTCCAAACCTTCTGTAACAGAGACTGTGGTCTAACTTGGCTGCTGTCACAGTAACACATGCTGTACATCTCTGAATTCCATCCCAGCCTCTTTTGGAGAGGAAGCCTGGGCTCTGGCCACCCACAAAACACAGCTGATAGCAGGGCTGCAGACACGGGTATCACCCCCAGCTGTCAGCTGCACCCCTTTCCCAAATGTTACAGCTCTAGCAGAGATGGCTGAACAGGAAACATGAACATAAACTTCTGCTGCTTTCATTGTCTGCCCCATTCCACTGACTCCAGATGGAGGGATGCAAACAGACAGCTGAGGGGCAGTGACATCCCAGCAAGGCACTCAAGCTGCTTTGCCCTTGACAATACAAAACAAAACAAACCATGGCACAAACTGAAACTGAATCCAAGTCTTTGGAGTCTGCATCTTGACAATACTTTCTGTCACAAAAAACTGATACTCAGATTAGCAGAGCAGAGTTTCCAATTATTAACTCATTGTCTTCTACCAAATTCCCCCAACACAAAACCCCATTTTAAGTTGTTTCAGCCTGAAAAGATGAAGCAAGAAACACAAGGTGAGCCCCTGTGTGAAACCTCACTGTGCATTAGGCTGGGAACAGACCTTCCAAGTACATAACAAGGGCACAATTAGAGAGGAAGGTTATGAAGAGGTTGTGCAGAAGGAGCAGAATTAATACAGGATTCATGTTAGCCATTAATAGCAGCCCACAGCCCTGGATTTATCACCTTCCAAATGAGGCCCCAGAGCTCATAGGACCTGATGAATAGACCCTCCAAACATAGGTACCAGTATTTATTAAAATGATATGCAATTAGAGGGTAAAATAACTTCAGCAGACTAAAGTGACTTTCCAACAACCACAGAACAGTGTAATTTGCACAGCTTAGGGTCGAGCTAGGGTAAAAATTAGGTCTCTTGAAACACAGACCTATCCTACAGCCAAGAAAACATCCTGTCTCGGCAAGATAAGCAAACTTTTCCACAGTGCTCAGTTTCCAAATGCAGAGTTTCTGGCCCTGGCTCTGTTCAAACAGAAAGGCCAGCTAAAGCCCATCCACTATTCACCCAGCCCAAACGGGCAACGTAAAAATCTGTTCATACTGGCTGCACATCAAAAGAAATGACCACAGGTTACAAGCACCACATTAAACAGTTAACAGGATTTTACTTTATGAAAGGTTCATTTAGGGGTCAAACATTTTGTGAAAACTTGTTATTCTGCTGATATTACATAATTCCAGTGGGTAGCCAAGACATAATTCTGCAGATGCTGAAATGGGAATAAAACAGTCCAAACAAGCTGGATAGATTTTCTTTTCCATCCTGCCTCTATGCCATGAAAGGAACTATTTCTTTAGAGGAAATTATGCAAGAACCCAAGTTCTGGAAAGGTACCTGCAGAGCCATCAAATCCAGAGATGAACGCCCTTCTGCAATCACAGGGTGCAATGTACTCACTCTAGAAAACAAAAGAGGCAGCAATTATTTATAGCAGCAGGGGAAAAAAACAATCAGCTGATGACAAATACTTTGATAAGCTTTTTCTCCTAAAGGACACCACAGAGAGAACAAAATGAGTTAAAAATTCCTGGGCTCTATTCTACTGTGATTATACTGTATTTATGTTCAACTGGTGGGTTTTTTTTAGCTGCAGCACTTTTCTCCCACAAACATCTGTAAACACTGAAGTGCTTCAGAGTTTGCAGACGTTTACTTCACACTCAGCCTCCCCTTTGGGCAACAAACAAATCATGCCTTTGAAGCTGAAATGTGAAGGGTAGGGAAACCAGAAGCACCCCTTGTTCTTGAGGTAATCAGCACATAAAAATCTTTAAAATTCTCTATGTCCACTGAAGTCCCCTCATTTTATACGCATTTATAAGAATTCCTTTAAGGCTTTTTTTTTTCTGCAATAGTGACACTGAAAGAAAATCATCAAGGTGGTAAGACTGTAAAAAATTTAACACTTGGGACAAATAGATACTGATGCTTTCACGTCTTCCTTGCCTACTCAAAAACAGACTACAGCCAAAACCACAAAAGCATGGTTTGATGGATGAGAGGGAATAAGAGTCCATCTTCATCCTAAACCTGTTACAACCTGTGTTTCTGGATACATCTTTTCAGAATGTTGAAGAGCCTGAGAATGCACAGACACCTGATATTAACAGGAACTGCCAAAATTAAAAGAACAACTGAACATTCACATGACCCACATGACTTTTTTATGGGATTCCATTCTGGCAAGTTTGTAGGTCAGAACTGCTGAGTAGGCCTGTTAATGAACTAGTGCAAATCAGCAAATCAGCTTAATCCAGGCTGACAGCACTGACGTTTGAGCTGCAAAACCCCTGGATTTGTACCTTACAAATGGCCTGAAATTCAAGTCGGTTTCTCTGCTCCCAGCTGTGCTGGGGCAAAAGAAACATCTTAGGAACTGAGCTAAGAAATCACAGCCCAATTCTCAGGTGCTTTTAGTCCCTACTGTGATAGAATCACCTGATTGTTAAAATATACTCCCTTCAAATCTGTTACTCTTCACGGTTCTAAGGAAGACAGAGGGCTCAAAGCAAAGGAGAGACCAAGCAGCACAAATTACAGCACCTGGGACCTTTATTTCTGCTCCAAATCACTCCATCATCAAACCCCTCCCACAACAGCCATGTCTGTCCCCTCCTGGGAGAAGCCAAGCAACCATCCACCAGTAACATTTTGAAACTGAACCTTGGGACAGCAAGTCTTATGGCCCAAAAGAGGATCTTGTTGAGTGGCTTTTGCTCCCAATTGCCAGGGAAGATTCCTGGTATATACCCCAAAGAAATTCTCCATTTTATCCAAACACTAGTGAAAGTTGGCAGAAAGGAGGGGGGTATGGAGACCATGAGGGCCCAGTTAGTTTCCTGTGCCTTTTCTTGCCCAGCCCCACAGGGCTGTGACATGTTCAGCATGTCACATGTCTCCTGTGGGGAGAGGGGAGGTCAGGACAGCCACCTTGGGAAAGGATGAGTGCCCTCAGCACAGCTCCAGCTGATGGGGTGGATCTCTCAGCCCCACACAGCACACGATCACCTCTGAGCCTCTTTAAAATAATGGCAAAGGCATCAGCAGACAGAGTGGACAAAGCTGTTGAGGGAACAGAATCAAGTGTCTGTTTCCCCACTGCCTGCCTCAGAGCAGCAGGACAGAACACGAAGGCAGAGTGATGCCAGACCTGAGGACTCCTCATTTCAACACTCCCTAGAGACTAGGCAGCCTGTTGACTGCTATGACTGCCTCTCCTACACTTCCCAGCTCAAAGGTGGGACATCATCTCCCAGGGTCCAATGCCAACAGCAGATCCTGGAAATTTTCCATCATGGATCACATCACTTAAATACATCCCAAATGATGTACAAATGAGAGCAGTGATTTATTTTCCATTTCTCTTGACCAACACAACAGAGACTACAGGCTAGTTTGCTTGTGAAAACCTCCCATTCACAGAGCAGGGAGTGTTTTGAGTGTTTACAATGAGGCAGAAGGGCTTTAAAAGGGAGTATCAGTGATCTGGAGGGAAAGACAGTTCATTCATCTGTCGGTCTGAATTCTTGCACATCCACCTGTTCTGTTCCATACAGCAACCCCCACTGTGTAAAGATGAGCCCATGTTTTGCACAAGCTAAAATTACATGGGGAACACCTGTGTGTGCCACACAAAGCATAGACAACAGCACAGTGAGAACAAGGTATTTCCCTGGGGTTGTCTTGCAGCTTTGATGGCCTTCAGCCTGCCCCTCCTCAGTCCTTTTACATCTGCTTCTCACCACACCTGTCAGTCACACAGACAAAACTGGGGGCTACATCACAAAAAATGCTCATCTAAGCCAGGAAGAACCCCCAAAAAATCAGTGCTGCTTATCCCCAGAGCCTGCATGGTTGTGCTGTAAACATGCTGAAGCTCATTCTAGTCTAATGTCAACCAAGATCAGCAATGCAAAGTGCATCTGGCTACCCTTAGAGGCACGACATTGGTGTCATTAAAGAACAAACACTGCAGTGAACCTGGAGGGAGGGAGGGATTCACTGCCAAAAACCAAACTGCATTGGTAAGAGCTGGAACACGCCAGAGCAACCTGTGCACAAGCCACCTCCTGCTTTACAACTTGGCTGATTCCTCAGCTTAGCACAAGTGTGTGTCAGAGGAGCCAGCCCCGAGGAGAAGACAGCACCTCTGCCAACCCAAACACGGGGCCCTAAGCTGGGCAGGTGCTTCCTTCATGTGGACAACCAGCCAAATCCGACCAAATTTGTTTTGAGTCAAGGCCTGGAGGGTGAAGCCAGCTGCAGTTAAGCTGTGACTGGCTCCAAACCCAAGCTCTAATCCAAACCTCATTCCCTCCCACTAAGAAGCAGCTCTTCCAGTCTCTGAATAGTCCCATATGGGCAAACTCCAGATTCAATGTAAACACACACTGACTCAACGTAAAAATGGATCCTGCTTTTACCACTGCAACATCCCAAAAGCTCTGGCATTTTTAACCAAACCACAAAGGGTTTAGGACACCTCATTCCTAAAAGCATGGTTTTTCATCCCTTCATGATCCTTGGGTACCTGTAGCCACCCAGCACTCATGAAAGGTAGTTGGACTCTGAGTTTCATTCCACTTTTGGCTGGGACTGTCCTTCATTCTCATCAGCCTCTGGACCACNCTCCTGCTTTACAACTTGGCTGATTCCTCAGCTTAGCACAAGTGTGTGTCAGAGGAGCCAGCCCCAAGGAGAAGACAGCACCTCTGCCAACCCAAACACAGGCCCTAAGCTGGGCAGGTGCTTCCTTCATGTGGACAACCAGCCAAATCCAACCAAATTTGTTTTGAGTCAAGGCCTGGAGGGTGAAGCCAGCTGCAGTTAAGCTGTGACTGGCTCCAAACCCAAGCTCTAATCCAAACCTCATTCCCTCCCACTAAGAAGCAGCTCTTCCAGTCTCTGAATAGTCCCATATGGGCAAACTCCAGATTCAATGTAAACACACACTGACTCAACGTAAAAATGGATCCTGCTTTTACCACTGCAACATCCCAAAAGCTCTGGCATTTTTAACCAAACCACAAAGGGTTTAGGACACCTCATTCCTAAAAGCATGGTTTTTCATCCCTTCATGGACCTTGGGTACCTGTAGCCACCCAGCACTCATGAAAGGTAGTTGGACTCTGAATTTCATTCCACTTTTGGCTGGGACTGTCCTTCATTCTCATCAGCCTCTGGACCACCCTGGCCCCCAAGGAAAGACACTGTTTCTCTGACTTCTTATCACCAGCATCCAAGTTTTCAAAAATTAAAGCAGCCAGCCAACATCCAGGACTGAGTGCAAGAGCCACAAATCCAAGGCAGCCTTGGTTAAGTCTGAGTCAGAGGCAGGTGTGTTTGAGAAGCTCTGCAAGTCTTTCAGTTCTTACACAACTAAACATGGAAAGCAAAGGATACAACAGGTAGCAAGACTCCTGGCAGTATCATAATCTAAGCCACCTAGCTTTGCAGGAAAACTAATATTAAAAGCATCACAGAACTCAGAGCTCATCAACATTCCCAGTGTTACAAAGTACAATTAGTCAGCAAGTTGCAGCATCAGGGTGTATCAGCATCAATCCAACCCAGGGGTTCCTTTGCAACCCAGAAGGGAATAAAGTTTCCCATAATCTAAACCCTGTGGCAACACCACAGGAGGGAAAGCCCTATTTGTTGACAAGTTCTGTGATGCAGATGCCAGGACAGACTCAGGAATAGCTGAGAGAGGCAGGGACAGTAATACATACCTTGTTTGGACTGCAGGGAGGAAATGGCTTAGGCCACCAAACACTTGGGTATCATTAAACTACAGTATTCTGACTCATGGAGGGAGCTGCCTAAGAGCAAAATCTCACTGCAGGGCTGTAAAGTTCTTGTTTGCACACAGGAAACAAACCCTTGCTTGGAACATGGAGAAGTTTCAAATCACAGGTCATCACAATTTACCTGGAATCAATAAGGCTGTTCTGGGATCAACAAGTTTCTGTCATTGGCAAAAACTGCATCAATTCCCAACCCTTACAGAAAAAAACCCTGCACCAGCTATTCAGGAGGTACCAGAATCAGCAGTTTTTAGTAATCGTTCCTATTCAGATAGATTCCCTCTGCAGAGAAACCTGACCAACTCGCCTGGCAGGAAACAGCAACATGGGGTTCTCTGCTTAACTGCACTTTGTCAAGGAAAAGAAAGCAACAGAAAAACCCAGAAGTCCTGAGGGTCACATTCTTCAACTCACATGACAGCATTTAATGTCTAGTGAAATGAAACCAGAGTTGTATATGGACAGAGGCAGCTTGAGGCAGGAATGCAGCAGACAATAGCAGCTGCAGAAAACGCCTTCCCCTACCTGCCCAAGTTTGGATCTCCCTATGAGGAAATATGATGCTGCACATATGGTCCCAGGGCACAGGCAAGTCTGGACCCGGCTCACCCCAGTGCCAAGTCAAGGGCAAAGGTTCTGATTCAGTTGCATTTTGCTCTTGTGCACCCCGGGGTAAAAGGGAGCTCTGGGTGTGTGCCAGTAAAGCTTCAGGTCTTTTGTTTCCTGAAAACGGCTGAGGAGGGGAAAACCCTCAGCTGCTCTTGGGTCTCCTAACAGAGTGAACCTTACACATGAGCAAGCAGGGGAGGTAAAAGGCAGTTCAGCAATTTAAAATTTATGTCACGGACTACAAAATTCCTAACAGTGGAAGCAGCACACGACAGTTATTGCCATGGGTTACCACCCTGGGCCCAGACTTGCCTCCTGTCTTTAGTGCACAGAACGTGATGCAGAGCAGCAGGGAAAGGGAAGCATCACTGTGGCCTGTTCTTTCCCTGCCCCTCCTAAGGCCCCTTCATCTGGGATCTGAAGGGCTCTAGCATAAGGCAACAAGTTCCACCAAGAACTGGATCCAGCAAAGAGAAAACTCTGCAACTAAACCTTTGCTACCTTCCTTGAGAGTATGTATTGATCAGGAGATGCTACTGGGGAAAGTAAAGACCAGATAAGGCCTGTTTCTCCCCCAGTAAACCCTTTCTTCCCAACAGCCAGGATGGGCACAGCAAGTGCCCTGGCAACCTCCCTTTTCTGAAGCTCCCTTCAGGGAGCTCCCTGAAGACAATGTGATGAAAAGCTGTTGGTGGAACATCCACCCTGATTTGTTACAAGAACACAAAGACCTCCATCTCCTGAACAGACCCCAGAAATGTTTTCCAACATGATACTTCTCAGGTTTCCCAGACTTTTATGCTAGAACCATTAAAGTGGTTGAACAAAGGACAATTTTAGTTATACCTGGCTTTTATTTTTTGCAGGGAAGGAAAGTATGACCATTCCCAAAATGCATCCATCCATACCTGGTGGGCATCTCCAGAGGGCACTATGTAGGCTTGCACAGGCTCCTGTACATATCTGGGGTTCTTCATCACCTGCCGCAGGTGCTTCAGCAGCTCTGTTGTAATTTTCGGACTCATCTTCCTACCTGCAACTAAAACAATGCACGAAACTTCAGTGTTTTCCCAGCCATCCCAGGTTACTCACGTGCACAGGCTGGAGGAAGCTGTTTCCACTGGGAACTCCCCTTGAGGACAACTATGCCAACATCATCCCTCTCAGACCAGAATTTCACATGTCTTGTCCCTACATTTCTTGAGAACAAGAAAGCAGGTTAAGGCCAGAGAGTTGAAGCTGGCTTGTCCTGGAAAGGATCTTTCCCACCTGGTGAAGGATGGCATGCTCTGTGGTGATAATGCACTGGTCAACCCCTTCTTGCATGTGGACAGCACCAGGAACAAAGCACCTCAGACATACCCTGTGACAGCCAGGAAAGGTCCTGGCATGAGAGCCAAGTACCACAGATCAGAACTGCCCCACCTACCAAGTGCACTGAGAGAAACTCTCAAGTCTTTCACTTTAGGGCCTGGGATGCTGTGGAGAGGAAGATGCACATCTGGAACTCAGATATGGACCAGTTATACATGTAACTTTTAGAGGTTTTACTGTAACCCAGAGTTTCATCCTGAACTGCTGACTGAATTAACTCAGACAAAAGAAATCTGCTCCCAAGGACATTCAGAGGGATGTATTCACTGGCTACATTGACCTTAGGGCTGCATACTAGTTCACCTAGCAAGAACCCAACTGTAACAGGAGGAACAGCCCATTGAGGTCTCACAAGTGACTACCAGAGGACAACTAAGGATGCCTAAGGAATGTTCTCTAAAGACCTTTGGCAAATGCTCTGCAGATCTCAGCTGGTGTCAGGCAGGGGTGGGGCACAGCCTGGATGGCACACAGCAGATCAAAGGGAAAACCAAGGGCACAGGGCACAGGCCAGCCTCCCTGGGTGTGTTTTTGCAATGGATGTGCCTTTGGCACTGCAGTGAACAGCAGCCTCTCAGTGAGCTCCCCCAAACCCTGACCAGCCAGTGCCCGCTGTGAGCGCCCGGCACAGAGACGCGCCAGGCCCTGCTGCTGTGCTGGCACAGGAGATGGCTGCAGTGGGAGGCACATGCTGGCTGCAGAGGATGACTGGCCAGAAAAACTAGGAAAATCAGGCAGCCTGAACCTCAGAGGTTCTCCACCTTTTTCTTTGCTCATATCTCCTAAGTGTGCCCAAAGTGGGATAATCCCCCTCCTGGTTTTCTCCCCAGTCCTCTCACATTTTTAAGAACTCTTATAACTTTAGTGCTGTCACTTTTCAGGGCAAGGTGGGTTATGTGCTGCTTGAAGGCCATGCTATGAAGTATTTTATTCTGACCAGTTAATTTCACAGCTCATTTCACAGCCATGTCTACAAACAGGTCATAGAGGGGAGATGCAAACAGCATGCAAGTCTCAAACATTTTTTGCTTATCCAGGCACTTATTCTATTTACACCTCAGTAGCTACCAGGACTCCCAGATGACATTACACTCTTATGGCAAAGCACAATAAGGCACAGTCCCTGCCCTGAGATGTTTGCCATCTGAACAGGAAGGCAGAAAAGCTGCCTCCCTTTCACAAGGTTTGATTTGACCAAGGTCACACAGTAGCGCTGTGACCAAATCACAACCTGAACCAAGATCTGGTGTGTTCAGGTGTAAAGAAAACCCAAGACCACCATTCACATGTCTCATCCCAGGAAGTTTAGAGCACACCAGACTTGTGTGAGACTGACTCTGCCCACAGTCAAGGACACAGGTAAACTGTCTTTTAAAACCCAGAACACAAAAAGCAAATCAATCTCAAAAGGCATCATACTAGTGTATCCTCAAACTGGTATCTCATCCCTTTGCAGGGGATTACACCTCAGATTTATTTCCAGCACAAATGTCATTGCTTTATACAGTGTTTGCAAGCTACACTGAACTTTATAATACTGTGATTGTTTCTGTTTGTCCTCCACACTGAGCTGCTGTAATACTCTATAACATTGCTGCTGATTTATGTTCAGATAGGGTGAAACACACAGGAGAGAGAACAACAACATAGTGACAAGCCAGCAGAAAAGAATCTCCTTCTACAAACTCATAAGGACACAGCTTCCTTTCTTGGCCTATGCTTTGTCTCCAGGAGTCTAGAAGTCTCATATAAATAGGCAAGGCATGACAAGGCTTTGCCTTTTAATAAAGCTCCTTGCTGACAAGCCATGGTTTTCTTAGCAAGATGAGATTCTCTCAAGGACAAAAAAAAATTATAAGTATTCTCACTGTTGAAAGATTTGCTTTCGATATTAAAAACACAACTAAGATAGATTAGCAACAAAACCCAACTTAAAGAGCACTTCTTTTGGATAACTCCCACATTATAAGAAATGGTACTAAAAATATTCTTCACAAACTTCACAATAAAAATTGTCTTCAGTTTCCAGAGAAATAGAAGCCATTTTCTCAGAGATAGTTGGTAGCCATTTACTTTGGTCACCCCTATAAGTCTTAACAAGTGACTTTTCCTCCCTTGGCCATAATTACCAGCCTCTACAAAGTTAAAACAGCTTCTCTATCACTATTTCTATCATTATTTAATCAATCCAGATATTAAAATGAAACACAGCTTAATTAAGTTAGTGGCTGTAGCAGTGCAAGAACCACCCCCATTTTCTGCCCTAACTTTTTCCAAGGTACCAGGCTCCCTTGTTACCTGTCTCTGCAGTCCCCCACGTCTGGATGCCACTTGTCTGTGCTCACACAAAATACCATCCAGCTCTTTGCTCAGCCTTCATAAGCTCCACTGTGCCTGAGAAAGCAAAGGGCAAAACTGAAGTGGCTAACAAACTTTGCCCGCCCATAAAACATTCTCATCCCCCGGCCATGAGCTGAACATGCATGAACACTGAGTTCTTGGTGGTAAGATTAGAGATGCACTGAGGGTGAACCACGAGGGAACAGGGAACGTCAAGGGTCAGGCATTTGCTTAGCAAGATTTATGATTTATGATTAAATCTTGCAAGCGTGTGCTGGTTTATGCCAATTTGTTTTATCAGTCACTCTATCAAGGGCCACTCCCCATATCACAGATGGGGAAATTAAGGCAGAGCAAGAGTAACATGCAGAGTACCACTGCAACATGACAAGAGTCAGAGCTGGATCCCAAAATCTGCCACTGTCTAGACATATATTATCTACACCTCACTCAGACTGCAGGAGGCAGCTCTCCAAGAGCCCAGACCAGATCCTGCCTAGACAGCATCTCCATCCGACACACAGGGCAAAGAGCAACCACGAAAATGCTGCTGGAGGAAGCAGACACGTCCTCCTGCCTCCCACATGCATGCACAGAAATGGACAGCAGCAATGGCCAGGGCCACCAGGCCCCCTGTGTCAGGGCATGTGCCAGTGCCACGGTGGGGAAGGGAGGCGAGGCCAGCAGCTCTGGCTGCAGCTGGGTCTGTATAGACCACCCTGAGTGTTTATGTCATGTTTTCTTCAGATATGCTCGTCCTTGTGATAATTTTCTCTCCCCTTTCTTTTATGAACTGTCTCGTTCAAAATAAGCACACTGGCTTGGATAGTCGGGAGCCAGCAGCACCACCTCAAAGACAGGCTGCTCTGCACACAGGGCAGCCATGCACTGAGGCACAAGCCCATTGCTTGTCCCCTCTCCACAGAACCACGCTGCACCTGTAACTCACCAAAGACAATGGCAGAACTGTTAGGGTAGAAAAGGACCTCTGGTCCAGTCCTGCCAAGGCAGGGTCACCTGAAGCAGGTTACACAGGAACACGCCCAGGTGGGTTTTGGATGTCTCCAGGGAAGGAGACACCAAAGCATCTTTGGGCAGCCTGTTCAGTGCTCTGCTACCCTCAATGTAAAGAAGTTCTTCCTCATGTTGAGGTGGAGCTTCTTGTGTTTTAGTTTATGGCCATTGTTCCTCGTCCTGTCGCTGGGCCTGGCACCATGCTCCTGCACCCACCTTCAAACCATTTACATGCATTGATGAGATCCCCTCTCAGTCTTTTCTTCTGCAGACTGAACAGGCCCAGCTCCCATCGGATCTCCTCGTAAGGGAGATGTTCGTGCCCACCTGGGCTAAAAGCCTCCCCCAGCCCTCCACAGGACTGACGGAGCCGCCTGGGCCTGGCCACCCCGGCCGGGCCCGGCTGTCAGTGCCGGATCCCCTGCGGGGCCTGAGCGCCCGGGCTGGACCTGGAGACCCGCCGGGGACGGGCTGGAGGGGAAAGCCACGGCCTGGCCGGGCCCCGGGCACAGGTCCCGCTCTCTGCCATCAGCCCGGGGCACCCACCCGGGGCTGCCCCGCTCGCCGCGCCTCACCTGCCGCCGGCCCGCCCGCCGCCGCCACGTCAGCGCCCACGTGGGCCGCCAGGGCCGCCCCCAGCGCGTCACCGCCGATGTCACGGGGCCCGGGCGGGACGGCGGCTGAGACCGGCACCGGCGCCAGGGCTGGCCCCGGCATCGGGATCAGAGTCGGAATCCGTCCTGCCACCGCCACCGCCGCGCTGCCCGGCGTGACCGCCCGTCCCGTCCGGGGCTGTCCCCGCCGGCGCTGTCCGGACGGGGCGCGGGGCTCCGTGTCCCGCTGAGGGGAAGGCGCTGTGGAGTCCGGGGCACCGGACTACGCTACAGCCATCAGGGAAGGACCGGACCTGAATGGAGCGGAGCGCCTGTCCCACACCCCGGTCTGCGCTCGCTCTGCCATCTGCTTCGCCCTTGAACTTCCAAACCCCAGCGTGGAGCAGCGATGAAGCCTCGCAGCGAGCGCGCCCGGCCCCGCGCCCGTCGGCCCCGGGCCCAAGGCGGGCGGAGAAGGAGCCGGGGCAGGGCAACAGGGGCTGGGGGCTCACACCAGCTCCCCCAGCACCAGGTTGAAATTCCATACTGTGAAGGAATTCTGTGCTGTGCGGGTGGTGAGGCACTGTAACAGGTTGCACAGAGAAGCTGCGGATGCTCCAGCCCTGGAAATGCTCAAGGCCAGGCTGGATGGGACTTTGAGCAACCTGGTCCAGTGCCCGTGGTTGACACTAGATGGTCTTTAAGGTCCCTTCCAACCAAACTATTCAATGATTCTGTGAAAATCTGGTCATTTGCCGTGCATGCTTCCTAATGAAAATACCTTCCATGGCCCTGCTCTGTCCTTGCAGAGTATCATAAGCTGTAAGTGAACCCTACTGACAGAAACAGGAGGCTGTTACAGAAATGCAGACGTGAGAAGATCACCACCAAGAAAGCTACAGCAAAAGAAAAAGCTCTGCTTTGTGACTGTGCCCAGACAAGAGGGGTTTGCCTGCAGCAGTGGGCTTTTGGAAGTCTCCAGTCCAACCCTCTGCTAAAACAAGGCCAGCTTCAAAGCTAGAGCAGGTTGTGTAGGGACTGTTCTTTTGGGTTTTGAGTATCTCCAAGGTTGTATAGGGACTGTCCTTTGGGGTTTTGAGTATCTCCAAGGTTGTATAGGGACTGTCCTTTGGGGTTTTGAGTATCTCCAAGAAAGGAGCACAGCCACTCTGGGCAACTGGTGCTAGTGCTGACCACCTTGGAGCAAAAATTATTTCAGATACCCAAGCAGATTTCCTGCATTGCAGCTTGCCCCTTGACCTTTTGCTGTGCACATCTGGAAAGGGTCTGGCTTCTTTTTCTCTCAGGCTGTTCTCCAGACTCAGCATTTCCAGCTCCCCTGCAGTCAGGCCTGGCCAGCAGCTGTGGTGTGCTCCACACTGCAGATCCCTGGAATACAATGAAGGGTACAACACAGCACAGCAAAAGTTGTAATCTGACAGAAGAGAATAAAAGCTCTGTTTGCAACCAGCATCCCAGCATTGGGAAGGGTCATTGGCAGGGGCTGGGATTGCAAACTGTCCCTGAGGAGGGACAAGAGAGAGGGGAGGGAGAGGCTGGTGACCAGGACTGTTATAACAGGAAAATTTCTGTCCTCATTAACCTCCTTGGGTGAAGCTAATTGCTGTTTCTCGATTATTCTCACCTTATCTTTCAGCCTTGCCCACAGGGGACTCCTACAATCCTGGCAGTCTGGGCCAAAAAGGCCCATTTAGTTCATCACACATCAGTGTCCCCCTCGGGGTAAACTACAGCCGTGTTTTGCATTTGTGTTACAGACCACATTATGCTCACCCTGCAGAATATTTGCTGAGAAGATTAATTTCTTGGAAACCAGCCAGAATCCAGTGATGTTCATACTAAAACACGTGTCAGGACATTTTAAAAGCACTGCAACATTGGCACGATGATCACCATCATTTGCTGATGGTGAACTCTGCAGCTGAATCCAATCAGGGTTGTGAAATACTCCTTTCAGCCTCCTCTGACTCACAATAACAGTAATAATAATAATTTGGGGTTAGATTTTGAATTTGGCTGTGGCTCTTAATAGAGGGTTGTGGAAATCTGCACCTGCCAGAGCTGTGCACCAGCCCAGGAAAGGGAAAAGGATCAGTCCAAAACATTTCAAATGTTTGTCATGTGCCTTTCCAGCTCTCCAAGTGGGGATGCCTTCTCCTCTCCTGTTCTGCACCATTTTCAGTTTGTTTGAATTTAGGACAGAGGCTAAACACAAGGTAATCAGCCTGTGCCAGTGAAATTGTTTGTTTGATTATTTTTTGCCAGCAAATCATTATTGTATCACTTTGGGCTAGCTCATGGACCGTGGGAGCAGTGGCAATCAAATACAGGGAGGAAAGAAAATACTTCTTGTATGTGGGAGTGTGACTTGGGGAGCGTGCACAGGATGAAATAATCAAGCTGCTGGCAGATCCCAGTGTACCAGGGGGAGGACAGGGAAGGGGAAAGCTCAGCATTTTCACAGAACTTACCCCAGTTGCTCCAGGTCTAGAGATGCCATTCTGCCTGTCCACAGCCAGTCCAAGGAAAACAACTACAGTGTGAAAGCAGGTCTGTCCTCCCTCCTCCTACAGCCTCAGCAAGAGAGGAGAACAAACCAGGAGGATTGAATTTTATTAACTTTCTCTACTTTGGACCCAGCTCAGGGCAGAAATAACAAGCATCACTGTGGACAGACTATCAATGTGATATTGATGTCTCTATGTAATTTAAAATGAATTAAGCCACCACTCAAAAGCACCTTACTGCATTGTCTGGTGGCCAAAATGTGTCCCCATTCTGTCTTCCTCATCAAGTTCTTTATTTAATAAAGGTAAAAAAAGACTTCATTCCCATCTCCTAAAAATGTGCTAAAGGAAGCAGAAAACAGAAGGGAAAATATTGATGTCTGGAAGAGCTTCTAGGTTGTTACTGAGTGCCTGGTATTGCAGAGCCACATTGTTAAGGTTTCTGTACCCAGAGGTGACTTCTAACTGGTTCTGACTCATTGAGCACTGAAATTTAGACTAATTTGCTTTCCTTCCTGATAGAATTAATAATGACAAACTGATGGGTATTCTGCATAGGAACCTCATTCCAGAAGAGTAATGATCTTGTAAGAAAAGATATTTTCATGTCACAAAGCATTGTGCAGAAATCTCCTGCCTGTGCTGGGGACAAGTCCTGTGCAGTGAACAGCCATGTCACAGGTGGAGGTGTGGGTGTGCCATGTGAGCTGCTGTCCTGCCTGTCTGCAGGGACCTGAGGGACCTGCATCTCAGTGCCACCTGAGCCAACAGGAGCACGTTTAGCCCGTGGATGAGCCCTGAGGGCTCTGGATTGCATGGGGGCTTGGTGCATGTCCAGGCTGAACGAGCCAGTGGATTGCTGCTACAGGCTTTGCCTGGGTGAGCAGAGGAGGCAGCACTATTTATTTCATTTGAATAATACATGGCTAATAAGTTAAATAAGAGAAGGCAGAGTGAGCTTTCCG
>WBNQ01055874.1:3424-13849 GCA_013401375.1 Spizella passerina | reverse complement strand
TGTTCATCTCTCTCCAGCATCTCCGTTGGGATACTTTGAACTCACTCTCCCACTGATGGTAAGATTTTTTTTTGACAGAAAGTGTCTGGTTACTGGACACTTGTGTCTCATTGGTGAAAAAAAATGGCAAAGTAAAACCTGGCAAACTAGACCCAGAGGTAGGTGAAAATTTTAGCATAATGAATGTTTTGAAAAAAGTATATTAATAAATCTGTGTTTTAAGACCTAGAGCATGGGGGAAGGGGAGTGCTTTTTGGAGAGGTCAGTCAAGTACATTCAGCCAGGAATCAAGCTCAGGGTCTTTGGGTGCCCTTACTTAGAAATAGCTCTGAATGTCATCTGTCTTTGAAGTAAGAGAAAATTTACAGTCTTTTTTAAAATAGAATTTTTTCCCTAGAGGCATCAGGTGGCAAAGGGCAGACTTGTGGTAAGTAAAGGAGGACTGAAAAGAGACTAATTTTTTTTTTTTGAGTGTTTTTTTCCTTTGTTTTAGATTATTGGTTNACTTGACCTATCAGAGCTGAAGGTGATATGAAAGGTCTGTTCAACCATGAAAAGTAGTTAAATTATACCAGCTTTATCTGTGTTTGACAACACAGCTGGCGTTAGTGTGCCGTTTGTTGCTAGTGCAGAATTACTCATTTATAGTACCCACAGCATCCTCCATTGCAGCTGATATTAGTTACTATTAGCCAGGAGTATGATTCTAGAGTGTAAGCAAGAGAGAAAGTCTGTTGGGTTAGTCTTCAGTCAATGTATTAATAGCATTGGTTTCATGAATGCTGTAATATTTATGACTTGGTGATACAAGTTGCAAACTTTTCTAGAAGAGAAAAAAAAAAAACCACAGCAATATCTCCTTCTTTTAGAACACAAATACATAAATTTTAATCTGAGAAAAATACAAAATGAAACCATGTACAAGTTATGTACAAACCCTTTTTACAGGACGATATATTTTTCACTGGATATTACATATGACAAAGTCAGGTAGATCATTTCTGAGCACCAGCATTTGTTCTCTCTCACCAACCCATGATGTTAAAAGTGATGAAGTCATACTCCTTTTTCTTGATGAACTTTTAAGTTAAGATGCTAGCTGGTTCTCAGTGTACCCCCTCACCATCTTCATTTCCAAACTATAACTAATGTAGACATGTGAAAGTATCAGAAGATATTGTATATATGTATTTGCATGTGTGTGTTTTTCCCAAAGGAAGAAAGTGGTTTCATCAGTTTTGAACTCTACAGAAATGAGAAAGTTGAAGTAATATATTTTTTTTCCTTTTTTTTCTCTTTTTTTTCTCTTTTTTTCTTGCCAGAGGTTAGAGTATTTGCACTGGCTAAGCATGTGTGTCCCAAGCTATGGGACCATGGCAGAAGCAGGAAATTTTTAACTGCTTGACATAACTTGTGCTGACATTCTTATTTGGTTCCTACTAGTTATCATCCAGTCAACAAAATGCTCATATGCCACACTTCTTTGTTTCTGAAAAATCTATGGGTTTTATTACATTTATTCAACTGCCTATATGCTGTACTGTGGGTTGTTCGCTTTTTTTACTTTATAGAGATCTCCTCTAAAATGCATTGACTGAAGCAGTAAGAAAACTTGTCTCAACATCATAAAGGTTCTAATTAGATGCAGCATTACTGTTTAGCTTCCTAAGTTAGGTATTGCTCTAAATTAGAACCAAAGTAATAACAGAAATACCTTATATTTTATATTTTCTTCATTTTCCCTACCCCTCTCCTTTTGGCAGCCACCAGTACCACATCACTGTGCAGAGCAGGGAGCTCAGAGCAGCAGCCCTCACTGCTGGCTCCAGTGGGATTTACCTGGTGTACAGAGCTGCCCAGCCTCAGCGTGGCTGCACGCTCTGGAGCAGAGAGGACCTGTGCAGAATAGATGCATCACTGACAGGAATACAGCTCTGATAAATGCTGGCACTGACTTATCCACACTAAAGGCCCACACACCATCCCGGGCAGTGGCTACAGCACAAGAGCCACTACATTCCTTTCATTATTTCAGATGGGGCTGGAACCCACACCCACTACTATTGCTCAACATGAAAATACTATAAATGGAATATTAGGAGACCTGGTGTGCATATACAATGACTTCAAAAATATTTCCTTTAAACCTGTGATTATTCAAGAACCTTTAGCATTAAAAAAAAAAAAAAAAATTAAAAAGGTGCTTGTTTGCATGTTGGGGACTTTGGTGGTTCAGATGCCACAGAAAGGAAAAAACCAGAAGGCTTATAAAGAGTTCTCCTTTCCTCTGAATTTTTAAATGCATTTGCCATTGACTTTGACAGATATTCCCAGGCTAATCCACTGCAACACTGGGAACAGATTTGTGTTTTCACTTTGTCCCATTCATCGCCTTTCACACTCTTGGTTATTTTGTTTAATCACATTCAAAACTAGAAATGAAAGGTGAGACACACACTTCTTTTGGTGCTGAAGAAATTCACAATGATAACAGCTGTAAAAACAAGACACACACACACACATTGACCTCAATATGTGTTCATTTCAAATACATTGGGATCCAGGAGCCCTTAGGAATCCCCTTCTTAAAACCATTTAAGCACCTGCTCTGTGTTTCAGTTTGTGCCCATGTGAGTCAGCTAGTCCAGGGCAGTTGTTAGCAATTTTATGGATTGACCAGTGAGTGGCCAAGCAGTGAAAACACAAATCATTAGCCATTTGTAAATTATTGCTCTTTTTTTTTTGTCCTGTATGTTTATTCACCGGTTTATGCAACCAATTATTGCAGTACTTGTTAGCTGTGGTTTAGACACACACAGCCCCAGCAAAACCTGAATAAGAACACACTATTTTACTTTCTTCTTCTCCTTCTACTACATGAAGTATTCAAGAAATGCAAAATCTTCCTTTGCAGGCCAAAAATAGCCAACCTCATCTACCACCACCCAACAATGTATAATAAAAGTCTAAATGTTTTTGCAGTGTCTCCTGTACCTTGCCTTGCAAACTACATTTGTCCTGTCCTGCCTTTGGCTGAGGCCATTTAGTTCTTTTCACATCCAGTTGACCACGCCTGGCCCAGATCAAGGGGTTTGTACTTTCTGTCCCATGTATTCCCTGCTGTTGGGCCATTGATGCTGATTTGAAAGACAAGGTGTTAAAATGTCAGTGACACTTTTAGAATGCTTTTAAAATGTACAAGGAAATGTTTTTATCTTGTTTTTCCCTGTTAACAAATACATCATTATTTTAGAAGGAACTACACAATCACATCAAGGTGTTAAAATTTGCATTTAGACTATGAATATCTTCTTTACTTTATGCCTTAACTTTTGCTGTGCTTGGCACTTGCCACCAAATCTATCAGAGGACAGTTTTATCCTTTCATCTTGGTGCTCGTGGGCTTCAGGGGGCAAATTAAAACAATAGCCATGGAACAGAGAGCCAGCAGACTTTCTGGCAGTGTGGGAGCAGAGAATTGCAGGGTGTGAGGAGGGCCAGGAGCACAGCCCAGCTGCAGCAGTGAGAGAAGGCTCTGCAGCATAATCTCAGTGCATCTCTCATAAAACTAACCAGGATGGCTGGCTTTTGGTCAAACCAAGTGGCAATAGCAGGAAAAAATTCTTCTATATGCTACCCTGCAAGTCATATTTTCTTCTTTTCTGTGCCTTTCTTCAAGCCAGCTCATGGAAAATAAAAATGATGACACTTTCTTGTGATGACTCTATCAAATACCTGCACACCCCTGTACATATGTGTGTGTCTGAACCCACATACACATCTGTGTGCATGTGTGGGCCCACAGAGATACATATGTGTGTGTGTGCATGTGTGGACATGCATATATGCAAACACACACACACAGACACACTATTTATCCAACACATGAGTTACCAAAAATACATTCTATAGCCTGTGTCAGTAGTGCATGCAATTAATGCAAAAAAATCAACCCCAGAAAACAAACAAACAAACAAAAAAAAAACCAACCAAAAAACCTGGAAATCCTCCCCACCCTTTTTTTTTTTATTTTAATCTTTGCCTTCTGTGACAGGGGTAAAAGTTATTGATAAAGAACTTATTTCTGTATCAGTCATCAGGTGGTCTGCCAGCTGTCCCTTTCCCAGCATTTTTCCCAGCTTTGATATAACTTCATATATCCATCTATTGGTGCTGGCCTTATAATAATTTTTAATGGCTGAATATCAAAGATTCCAACTGGTTTTCTATCTGTACCTCCATCTAATTTCCAGATATCAGTCCTGCATCTCTGATTATCAAAAATAGGAGTAAGAAAATATCACTGATTCTAGCCTTTCTGTAAATGGGAAATGTAGACCCATAACTCCACCTGTTTCTCTCTGTCTTGTTTGCTCTCAATGGGTAATTTTCTATCAACCATATGGAGCTCTCTGTGCCAGAAGAGCTCGTGAGTGTGTTCAGGTCTTTATTTACAAACAATAGCATGGGATTTTGGGGTGTGACTGTTAAATTGGACACAGACACACAAACCTCAGCAATGTAGGGATGCTGTATTTGATTCATTAGTATGTTTCACCCAGTGAATGTTCACTTCTGAAGGAAGGACACTCAGAAGTGGCGCTGTATGTGATAAGGTATAAGATATAATGTTCTATGCCCCTAGAGTAAACACCAGTCTTCTCAGGAAAAAGAAATTAAAATTCAAATGTATTTGGTGAGGTTGAACACAAATTTCTACAATTCTCCTGTACTCAGGACCAGCTTTTTTCATTCTGCTTGTAATATGAATGCAGTTCATAAATGAAAAAGGAGCACTGACTTCAAAGAAAAGGCTTAACATGACCCAATGCAGAGACTGGATGTAAATTATAGCGTGTCACTAGCTGAAGCAGCATATGTTGGAAGAACTCACTGGAATTATCTTCTCTTTTGGGGACTGTGAAATGCATTAAACATGCATCTAAGTAATAATGAAAAACTGCTTGTATTGTTTTGTTACTCTGTAGGAGAGTGAAATATTTTAAACAATCCAATTTTACAGATACTGTATTAACAATTCTCATTATTGTCTTTAAATAGCTATTCTACAAAATGTAACAACAAAATAGTCACAGTCCAAGAAGTCACTCCAGAATAAAGCCTATTAGGTGTTAGTATGGTTATACTTGTACTGCAGCCAGTGGACAAACATTAAAGCTGAGATAGTTTGGCTTAAATGTTGGATTACATAGTGGACATCATTGTTTTCACAATAAATTCATCATCTGCTTTGTATTTGTTTGAGTCACTGATATTTCTCTAATGATAAAAATACCACGGTATGTTTAATTGTGGTGTTTAACAATTCTGCAAAATTACAAAGCCTAAAGTTAACTTGCACAATGAAAATCTGCTTTTCCTGATGACTCTGGTTTTGTGGTTTTGGTTTTTGTTTCCCTACTATCACAGCCTTTCCTTTTGTTTTTTTTTTTTTTTTTTGTTTCCACACAATTGTGTCAAATGTTGCTTATTTGAGATAGAGAGAGTAACTAAATCATTTAGAACATAAATGCTTGGGTGGGTGGATACTGCAGCACAGATATGAAACATCACATTTTTGTCTGATGGCTATAAAGCTTGTTGGCAACTTTGTGAAACTGCTGACACAAAAGGCACCCATCAAAGGCCTTTTGCATGTTATCATAATAAATACATTCATCACTTTTATTATATTTATTTGGTTTTTACTGTACTTTTGTGTGTGGTGTCCCAGCAAAGTAAAAATAAATAAAAGGAAAAAAAAAAAACAACCAGAAAAACAACTGCTAAAATAAGATGTTGCTTATTGTAGGAATTAACTGAGGACAGCATGTTGTGAGATTGTAGAGCTGGAGCTAAACCAGTTTTTATCCCAGACTGAATTAACCAAAAGGAGATTCAGTGTGCCCTTTACCAGGGTATGAGCTTTTACTAAAGTGCAAGGCTCTGGAGCTAAATCTCTGTACATATCAGGAAGCTAAATCTCTGTACCATCTCAGACCAATGAAAGGCCATCAGCACTTCTGAAGTAAAGAAGTAACAAAATGTGGTAGATTAGATGGTTTATAACTGATGCTTCCATGCACTATTTTATGCACTCTGGATTAAATCGCTGTAATAATGGCAAAAGAAGAAGAATTGCCCAGCTTGCCTTCCTGAAATTAGCAACTGCTGCTGGCTGATGGGAAGTGCAATTGCCAGGTTTGCCATTTCTAGCGAGTGCCCTGCAAGCCCCTGGCCCTGGCTGGGGTGTGACATTCCCGGTGCCTGTGTCCCATCGTGCTCCCGTGGTGCCACCGTGAGAGGGGCAGGGCACAGCCACGGGCTGCTGCACCTCCACACAACCGGCAGCCAAGGTGATCTGTATGTGTTCATAAAACAAAGAACATTTCTGAAGAATGTTACATGTACAAAAATATGACTTTCAACTCTGAAAATAAATAAGTTCAATTTATTAAGAGCTGGTGTCAATGCTGAACAAAATACACATCTTCCGATAAAGAAACATTTTGGTGNAAAAAAAAAAGAAAAATATATTTTTTTCTAATAAATAAAAATAATTTAAAATGCTAGAGGCTATACATGAACTAGTTTTGATTATGTTCATTTATAAATGAAATAGTTTCCAAAATACGTGGAAGCAATATTAAAGGCAGACAAACAAAGATCTGTCTACTTTATTTTCCCATTAAGCGTGCCCTTCTTAACTTCTCCATCAGTGGTTCAGCAAGTAAGAGGAATAAATGTCACATCACCATTCATGAAGTTTGTCAGGCTTTATAAAAATAGTTCTGGCTTCGAAGGAGTCAACATTCATCTTCAACTTCTCGTATTGGTGGTATCAAGCTGCTTGTCGATTTGTATTGATTGATCTGATTGGCCATGTGAGTGCTCATGGGCTTGATTTGAATGTTTCTGGGATAGGCATTATCCGGCTCATCTGTAAACCATTTCTTTTCTGCTAAGGAGCAAAAAGGGGTAGAGACAGAATAAGGAGGGAAAAATGAAAGTGTTAATTAGTGAAGCACACATACATAGAAACATAAAAAAAAAAAAAAAGAAAAAGGGAGCAGTCAGTAAAGTTTATAGAAAACAGAGATCAATAGAAGGTGACTTTGACCAATTACTAGCAGTACAGTGCATTAGATAANTGCCACCGTGAGAGGGGCAGGGCACAGCCACGGGCTGCTGCACCTCCACACAACCGGCAGCCAAGGTGATCTGTATGTGTTCATAAAACAAAGAACATTTCTGAAGAATGTTACATGTACAAAAATATGACTTTCAACTCTGAAAATAAATAAGTTCAATTTATTAAGAGCTGGTGTCAATGCTGAACAAAATACACATCTTCCGATAAAGAAACATTTTGGTGAAGTGTAGGGTTTTTTTCTTGGTTTTTTTTTTTGATTTACTAAAATACAAGTTGGACCTTTTTTCTTTTTTGTAAATATATCATTTGTCTCCCTTAATTGCATATCCTTATAACTGTGACCATCATTCTCCTTTAAGCCAAAGACTGAGGGTTTGTTGGGTTTTTTTAATTCTTAGGAGTCTGGCCACATATGCCATTTTTTAAAGGGAAAAAACTTAACAATGAAAAAAAAAGAAAAATATNGTGCTCATGGGCTTGATTTGAATGTTTCTGGGATAGGCATTATCCGGCTCATCTGTAAACCATTTCTTTTCTGCTAAGGAGCAAAAAGGGGTAGAGACAGAATAAGGAGGGAAAAATGAAAGTGTTAATTAGTGAAGCACACATACATAGAAACATAAAAAAAAAAAAAGAAAAAGGGAGCAGTCAGTAAAGTTTATAGAAAACAGAGATCAATAGAAGGTGACTTTGACCAATTACTAGCAGTACAGTGCATTAGATAAATACATCCTGAAAATACAGTTATGAAAGGAGGATGATGCTTGCAGATTTGATAATAGAAGCTAAAGAAAACTGCCAATATGCTAGTTTGCTTGTTGGATGTAAGAGAGCTCTTTTCTTGTGCCCATGCTCAGGTGATTCATTTATTGGAAAAAAAAAAAAAGATATAAATCAAAATCTAAACTAAGAAGCCAAGGAGAGCAGCTGGAATAAGGGTAATACAGAAAAGAGCATGTGAGTCTATGCACAGAGGAGCACATAAAGAGTCAGAGACTTCTCTGAACCATTTCGGCCTTGTGGTGGTGGCTACTGCTGGCCCAGAAAATCATGCAGGAGAACATAAAAACTTTCTGCAGTTGGTGCTAGAATAAACAGGGTGCACAGGTGGGCATTAAATCCCTACTCTGAAACACAGGTGCTGGGGCTCTGCTGAACTCTAGGGTTTAAATGGGGTGGGGAACACAGCAGACACTGCAGGTGACTGTGGCAGGGGCTCCAGCTAATCCTGAATGGATCAGTCGTGATAGGTGACTGCAAGGCAAAGGAAGTGAGGACTTAAAGGAAAATTAGAGAGGAAGCTCTTTCTTTTCTGTCCTTGAGCAGTGCCTGTTTCTATGAGCACAGGAGGAATTTTTATGGTGCAGCTTTAAGGTGGGCTGGGAGCAATGTGGGAGGATGCTGAGAGTCTGCAGCATTGCAACCCTTTCCCAGCTGTTCAGCATTGTAACCCCTCTGTTGCACTGCTCCATTACAGGTATGGACAAAAGCTTCTTAAAATTCACAAAAGAAAAAAAAAAATTCTTAAACCCTTCAGAGAGCATTTTCTGCTGCAATTTCCCAATGACAGGTATGCAACCTTACAAGACAACTTTATTCCAAGACTTAGGAACTCCTGATCTAGGGAGTGGCTGATGGCCATAAGGGGCACTTGTGCCTTGACAAGCATTTGTGATCAGAGTTTCTGTCTCCATTCTTGTCCTCCTTCCCCAGGTTCCAGAGGTGGGTGGGAGAGCAGTGGACACTTATGGTTCTGGGCATTTCATTATTACATGGAAGGTTCAAAGTGTGTTGTACCAGAGCTGCTACTCTTACACGTATACACTACTTCTCACTCCAACGGGGAATCCAAAATGCTGCAGAAGCTTTAGGGCCCCACTTACATAATATAAACTGCTACTTTTCTAACCACTGAAATGCTGCAGTACCTGTAATCAGCACAGGAGTGGAAAGAATGCTTATTTTTTAATAAATAAATAATTTAAAATTAGCAAGCAAAATTCACCTTAGAAACTCAAAGACTGAGCACAAAAGCTCAGGAGGTAAAGGAGAGGAAATAAATTGAAAGGCTGAGAAAAATAGTGGGAAAATACCTGGACATAACTGCACAAAAATAAACAAAGACCTTTAGAGTTTAGAGTCTCTCAAGAAGTAGTTTAATCTCCAGAATTACTGGACTTTTCAGTCACTTTCATGAATAACAAATTAAACCACTTCCGCTTTATCTGGATTTTTAGAATTTACAAGCCAAACCCCCACTCCAAATGAAAACCTTTGCTACCTGCTCTTACACATTTTTAAAGAATTAAATCAAACCCAGGAATTGTATTACTTATTAATGGTTTATTACTGAAGGGAAATGGAACCACTGTATTGTTTTTCTTGTAATTTTCTAAAATGCCTTTCACTTGTGTTTAAAAATATCCTACTCATTTGTGACCAGACTAAATAATTCCCTGCCCCCTTAAAGGTGCCTGAGTCTGAACGATGTTCAATCTCCCATCTCCCTCTCTCTCACCTATTATAATTAAGTTCCCTTTGATTTGAACAGATTGGACGATAGGAATTCATAATGTTACATCCTGCACACTGAAGCTAACTGATTAAGTGCTTTAAATTATTCTTCCTGACAGAATGATAAAGTTACAATCTGTTCAGAGATGATCTACAGCTTGCCAGACTCCTACCGTTTCTTTCTACATTCATTTATCTTTTTGTCAAGCAGTTTAAAAAAAAAAAAAGCCTCAATTCCATAGATCTTTTAAAGTAATCAGAACATCTGAATTATTAATGAGACTTTAAGGGAATGATTCCTGATGGGGGCCGGTTTAAGAAATGTTGTAGGAAAAAGAAGTCTGGGAATGTGTACACATCAAAATAATTTCAGCTCCATTTAAAAAACCATTTAGTTCAAGTGTGACACATGAAACATTATGCATTTGTGGAAACCAATTTTATGTGATCTACGATTAAACTAACCTTTCAGAGAGGTGTAAAGTGTGATGGTTATCATGTTTTAAAAGCCTTGTGAGATCACATAAACAATTTCAAACTAACAGTTTTCTAATGGTTTGTGTTTAAAATGATTTTGAGGCAAGTTAAGCACCGTGAACTTTCATTGCTACCTTGTTTTTTTAACACATGGTGCAAAAACTTGCCTTACAAACAGAACTTGGTGCAAGTTAATTCAATGTTGTAGCAAGTAAGGGGAGGCTTGTGTGAGTGCCAGGAATCAGAACTGTGTTGTGTTTCTCAGCAGCCAGTGTAAAGCA